>VZZY01013225.1:75022-115698 GCA_013400335.1 Eurystomus gularis | reverse complement strand
AAAAAAAAAAAAAAAGTTGATGAGATTCTACAATATTGAGAGGCATTAGGGAGCAGATGATTATGCTTCTATTCTGCTGGTCAGTACTTATGCAAAAGCTGATGCAAAAAATAACTATAATTTTCAAAATTAAAAGCGTGTGAGAAGGTTCTGTCTTTGCACAGACAAGTTGTGTTCATTTTACTGGCATCAGGTTTTAAATTCACTTGTTTTCTTAAGACCAACAATTCCAGGTAGTTCTTTGGTCTCCAGTTCTTGATTTTCATTTGGGTCATGTTTTTGAAAAGGAATCATCTAATGAATGTTTTTCTAACATTTGCCTTTCATCAGCAAGAATATTTGGACTTTTCCTTCTTGTTTCTTTTTCCTCTTTTTTTTTTTTTTTTTGATGCAAAAGGGATAACCAGATCTGTGACAAAGTTTTCATTTTAAAACCACCATAGAATATGAACTGAGTTTCTATTTCAATGCATTAAGTTTTTATTAAACAAGTAAATAATAGTCTTGTTCACTTCAACCATATCCTGGGCCTGTTTTTTTTAAGTCTCACAAAGCCCAGATAGCATGGAAGGAAAACCAGCATGGAATATTTTTACCCTGTCTGACCTAAATTTATGTAATTTTTAGTTCTTCCAAGAGAAAGAGAAGTGGAATAACTACTCCCTCTTCTCAGTTTCTTTTCAGCTTTCATATTTTAACTGTGCTCTCAGCTGCTTGCATGAGTCATGGAGAGCTGGAAACAAGACACCCCCCACCCCACCCCCAATAGTATAATAACCGCTTCCTCAGGAGGAAGTGTATTTTCAGGTATACCACTAAAAGGCCACAAAAATCTCCTGCAAGCTGCTTTGTGCCAGAAACCAACAAGGGAACTACTAGAGGAAGCGACAATATCTTAGCTGCAAAACTGATTACTTACGAGTGTAATGAAAACTAAGATATTTCCATATCACACTGTCTTGAAATTTATGCCATTGTTCTTTGGCATTTGCAGAGATTTCAGACTGCTGTTGACTTTGTGGATTATTTTGTGTAATGATGGTATTGAATTTCACTGGTCTAGGCATAATTTGGATCTGATCCTGTGAAGTTCCAAGAAACTCTGAAATCCACAAGCTTTTATGAGAACTAGAAGGGCGTTCAGTGCTTGCCATGCTGATCCACACTATTCCAAGCTAACACATTCATCATTGCCTCTTTCCTCCTATACAGTGGAAGTTATACGCAAACTAAATCTCTGTTTGAAGCTACCTATGATATTATACTTAGAAACAATGGGGGAAGCTCATGGCAGAAAACCATTCTTCATTCTGAAGTCCCATAACTTTGTTTAGAACGAGCCAGATCCCTCATACTTTGGCTCATGCCTGCACTGAGCAGAGCATATCAAATCAGGTCAGGGATCTTGTGCAGTAAGACAGGAAACAGAAAGAAAGGTCAACTTAGTCAAGCATAAGCCAAACTCATTGGCAGGTCAAATGGATTGATATAGCAAACTTCAAAGTAAAAAAATGCTATGAAACATTAACAGAGGATATTGGTATCAAAGCAACTCTATTGCCTTTATAGACCTGTATTATTAGCCTTATACTGGCCTGTTTCAGTCATGTTAGCTTGACCTTATCTGCCTCTAACACAGAGATTCAGTCCTACACTCCTGAACATAAGGACAGACAAGGAGTTTGTCAAACTGAAATGACATCTCTCCATCAGAGACTATTCCCTTTCTCACTGGGCTACCCTTCCTCTTCTCTGTACACATTCTGCTTTTACACCCAAATCTGGGTTTTGCTATCATTTCACTGTTTGTACAGATCTCACTACTTCTCCTGCAGGCAGCCTTCTCTTCCTGCTCAGAACTGTTTACTGATCCTCTGGACAATAACAGTCTGACTTTAATCAAGACTGCGCAGGAAGAGCCTTTCTTCCCAGAGAAAGCTTTTAGATGTTACAAGTATTCAGGATTCATTTACAACATTGGGTAATGAAGCACAGCTAAAAATACCATATGTTCCTTTGACATTGCCCATTCATTACAGTAAATGACTGAAATTTCTGTGACTGCAGAACAAAACATGTTTTATGTTTTTGCTTTTAAGTGAAGCTGTGTGTAAAGCTCTTTGCCATTTGGAATATCTTCTTAGTGTTTTACATAAGAGGATAACAAAGTTTATTTGGAAAAGGCAGAGGAGCCTACGGCTTGTTTTCCTCTCCTTTTCTTAAATGAATGAAGAGACATCTTAGAATGCGAGATCATGGGAGTGTAACTGGCCAAATTTTCTCAGTCATGAGAAAATACAGTGAGGAAATTTTGTTGAGACTGCCCTTCAGAACATCACCTCTTACAGGCAATTCACTGCACTGGATAAGCAGAAGTCCTTTCAGTCATCTTCAAGCCTCCTATGCAATCTCTGTAAGTCTGTTTCAGCAACTGAGATGAGATTATCAAATAATGAGAAAGAACTGACACACAGGACCAGATTGTTTGAAGATGTTTATTTTAAGCTATTTTGCATAGTCTCATTCACTATTTTTGGTTTTTGAACTTGGAAAAAGAGAGAGAATTTTTTTTCTCCAGTAATTAAAACTCTGAAGGCAGACGCTCTTGCCTGCACAATAAAAGAACTTAAAATAATTTTTAAAGAATTAAAAAACCCATTAAAAAGCTCAACTAATTTCTTCCTTTCAAGTGCTGAAATGATCTAATGCTATTAATGGCAGATTCTTTCTCTGTGGAAAATGTATTCTTCTATTTAAAGCTCCTGGGGAAAAGCTTGAAAGAACAAAAAATGACGATTCTGACATCTGGCTATCAGTATAGCCTTTGGATGATGAGTGCAGATAGTGGCTCTAAAACAAATATGTTTATTTGGAAATAAGGCAGAACAAGACATCCTTTCTCCACACAGTTGCAGACAGTGGCAGCATACTTGCTAGAAGGCCACACAGCCTGTCCCTTAGTGCTGAGGGAAACAAATTTGAGGACACCAAACTGACAGCACTGAAAGCCACAGATTTTGCTTCATGCACAGAAGCAGGCACAGCTAACGCAGCAGCGTAACTTCCTCACGCTGCTGCTCAGCGAAGCCTGACCCTGGCCTAGTTGGCCCGTGATTAGTAGAGCAGGTGTTAGTCTGTCCCCATGATCTTCCTGCAGAGGTATGGAATTGATACTAGCTGTGATGACATTTCGTGTGGGCACAGGACTAAGAATTCCTGTCACAATAAATCAGCAAACAGAATACCTCCTCGGGAGTTTTAAAGAGGACATTTTTTACTGAATAGCTCATATCCTGCTTCCAGGCACCTGATCCATTAGGCTTTCCTTCTTTGACATGTGCTGGCGCTCGGTGATTTTGTTCACATGCTGACCACATGGCCCAGGTGCTGTTCTAGCAATTTACTCTGGAGTCATAAGAGTTACACGTCTTCTGCATTCCTGGTGGGATCACTCAGAGATCATATTTGCAAAAACACATGGTGGGTATGTTACCCAAAACATGTGATTCACAGTAAAACCACCAAAACCAGAACAGGATAGTTAAAGCTGAAAATAAAACACATCTTGGGATTTTTCTTCTTTCTTCTGTTTAGTAGGAAATGGAAATGAGTTCTTTGTAAAATGTACAGCGAAGCATTGTGCTAGAGATCTCTGAGTAACCAAAACAAGCCAGGGTGCTTAAATATCACTGCAGCATTTGTATAGTTATGGGCCCTAAAATGGAGAGCTAAGAAGCACTGTCAGTTAGCAGGGTGCTGGTTGGAAGGAGTTATTTATTACCATGGTCTATGCACGGCATTGAATTAGATACAGCAGCTCAGATTCCCTAACACAGCTTCTCTTCCACACAGTAGATAAACCCTTAGAAGACACAGACATGAACAAGAAGGCCTTGGTTTACAAACTCTTGGGCTGGTATCCAATAAATATAGTTTTTGGGCATTTAGCACCAGATCAAAAGGAGGAAGTTCCCAATGATACAAAGTACAGATCCAGTAGAAATTCCTTCTGCCCTCTCAAATGTGTACAAAAAATGTTACCCAGTCAACTTTGCTCCTGCGAGCTCTTTTCTGGATCAGGTATCATTTGTCTGCGCCACTTGCACTTTATGCCATATCAAGCATTGTCTGTCTTCCCACAGTTGGCATCAACCTGGCATAAAAGCACAGAGCTGGCACAAGCTGCATCACAGCTCTGGCTGATTTGACAGAAATATGATCATTTGCCTATGCCTGATCTGGACGAAACCTGTACTGCTGTTAAAAACAATCGTGCATAGATCTGGTGTTAACATCGGCCTCTCGTACAACAGCAGAGCCTGTCAGTGCCAGAAGGTGATGTGAAACTAATGGAACGTCTCTGCCTGCCGCCCCAGCACGGAGGTCTGGGTGGCAAGAAGCAAAATGAGACGTCACATGGTGGCTCTAGACTCTGTAAGATCACTTCTGCTCAGTGACCTCAGCTTTCAACAAGCGGCTACGTGCTACATGAACAGCAAGGAGAGTATTTTCACAGGGCGTGAGCCTATGCTGTGCAGCTGCATCCAGCAAAACGGACCACCCTTTTCCTTGTGTGTGCGTTTCTTTGGGTTTGGCTTTGGGTTTTTGCTTATGCCCTACAAATGCATGTATTGTACATTATATTACATAATTACATACTTAAAATTCTAAAAAAAATAATGAGAGTCTGATGGTAATATGGATTTGATTATAAAATAGCTCCTTCTCACGTAGGTCAGAGTGAGAGGTGGTTTGGGAGGCATAGTCACAGGTTTTAGGGCAGCATAGTCAGCATCAAAGATCTAGTAAATCGAACTAAGCTACCTAGCAGATGTACCCTAGCAGAACCCAGTGCAAAGTTCGACCAGCCTAGCCATGCATTTCCTAACCTGTTCTCAGCTATGTGCCTAATTCATCCTAGTAGCATGTGTGATGACTTTCAAATAAAACACTAGAAGGCACAAGTTAGAAGTTAAATTTTGGCATCTTTTACAGTGCTGTCTTGAATGTTCATAATTATATCGCTCGAGTGCCTAAATGCACAGTGAAAGGGCTGTGAACAGAGTTTAACTGTAGTTCCCACTAAGGAGTTCTTTATCTCTCACCTCTCCTGGTATTTCTTTCCTTTATTTTTTTCCTCTGATTTTTGTTTCTTCTTTTTTCCCTTTTTTTTTTTTTTTTCTTCCCTCAAGTTGGCAGGAGGGCAAGGAGTGAAGGGCAGTGCTACTTCGTATTTAGTCAACATTGAAAGTGAAAAGCTTTGACAGTTCAGCATCTCCCAAGCCAAACCTGGCAAAACCAGCTGAAAAAAGGCAAATATTCCTGTTCCAAATTGCAAACCCTTTTTATTTGTTGAAAATGGTCCAAGCCTAAAGGTGGGTTTAACTTATGTTTAGTCCATTTAAGAAGGAAAACAGCTCTCTTCCTCCACGATGCACTTTAGCACCCAGAAAATAAATTTTACCATGACAACTGTAAAGCCACTTGAGACATACAAACTCTTCAGTAAAGTGGTCCTTGGCATCTTGTTCTACAAACTAACCTGGATACTCTACGGTCACTGAAAATTATAAAAACCCCACATGAAATAGCTTAGTATCATGTTTTCCAATTGTTATGTTGATATAACAGCTGAGTCTTACACAACGTTTTTTTGTGAGTATATAGCCAAGTGCTTTACAAGGAGGGAAGCTAAAACACGGTGTGTAGTGTGACCTGTCTCAGGTTGAACCAGTGGTGGAAAGAAAGCCTTCACCAACCACTGAGTGTTGGTCCAGCACTCTGCTTTTTAGCTTCTTTAGCTAAATCCTACCACCCAGCAAATTCTGACTGCAGTCAGAGGCCAAGGACGTTCCACAGAGTTGCCCACTGGCATGATATATCTTATCTTGCTATGAGCACGAAAGAATTCAGAACCTGTGAGGTCAGTACAATCTGGAGTGTGTGCCAGCTGAAGGTGCACCAATGGGTAATGTATCTGGTTTTTTTAAACAGACCTAAATGGTGTGTGGAATGACTGCACTGACAGTCACAGAAGAATATTTTCAGTGATTGTAGGGTGCAGCTGTACATGAAGTATGTGCATATTTAGACCTAATTTGATATACAGTTGCCACAGCTGTATGTATGAATCATATAATAGCTGTATTCTTGGCCAGTTCTGACTACGTACATGTAACCACTCAGTTACACAAGCAAAACCAAAAACTGCCAATGTACGCCTTTTGCAGATTCATTTAACCATCTCTCTTTGACATTGTGGCCTTAGATTCAGCGCAAACAGAAGGACAACTTCACAGTTCTCACAATTTGCAGAATGAGACCTTGCTACACAAGCATAATTTCTTGCCATGATTTTTCTCAAAATAGATTAATCTTTGTAGAAAATGAGAGCAGAGGCTAATGAGGGTTGAGGCACAGATGGGATGGCACCAGTAGCTACTTCATACAAACATAGCAAAGTAATAGTTTCTAGCATGACATTTAATAAAATCAAGCCTTACCGGGATGCACAGCTATAGGAAAATTTATCTGGAAGTCAAATATGATGCTGCCTGGCTGTCCTCAGTGGAAATACATGACACATTGTCTATCTCATCTCGCCTTCTTTGAGTTAATCACACTTTTAATAAGCAGAAACGTAAAAAGTAAACAGTTCCTTTCTCCTCTATAATAATACTAATTTTCTTTCTGTAGTGTTTACTTTAAATAACCAGAGTTCATTTTTAGACCCATGTTCAATATTTCATTCAAAGAACTTCACAAGCATCTTCCAAACAGTATTTTGAAGCTTCAGCAATGTTCATCTGTATATTGAGAAACAATGCAAATTTCCTGGGATTTTGTCCCCTTTCAAACCGGGCTCTGTCTTTCAGAACAGGGGGAAGGGTTGTTTCTTGGTTTGCTTACGAATCCCGAGAAAAGTGAGAGCTACTTAAACCAGAATACAGTTGCACTGTGGGTAATTTATATATTAGCCCCTCATTTACAGATGGTCCCTAAAATCTCAATGTTATTCAGGCATGTGTCGCCTTTTATTATGAATTCTGAATACTGAATTATGACCTATTCTGAAAAAAATAGTAGCCCAGTGGGAAAAGCATCAAGCTGTCTTTTAGTAGTTATGGAATGACAGATACATGTTTGCATCTTGATACATGTGCAAAGAACAGCAACTGGCACTCGGTAAGCTGCCATGCTATTGTATGATTGGGAGAAAATCATGTGGTGTCTCTGTCATAAATAGCCTTCTGAATCATCACAGAAGTGTATAAAAACACTAAACATCTGTACTTAGGAAGGCCAAATCCAGTTTATTCACTTCAAACTATTTAAAGTCATGAGTCAGAGATCCAGAGTCAACAAGACTGACTGACTGGTGGATAGACTTTGGATTTTATTTTGCCTCCAAGGAGTCTCTTGCCTAATGGCTGCCTCCTCATTTCTTGTCTGCAGCCAGGAAGATTAAATAAAATGTTCTGCTTTTTACGTGAAAACTGAAGATTCTTTGCAACTTCTTGATTTTACAATCCCAAAATCCAAATGTGATACTTGCTATAAAATTACACTAATTGACAGCTCTGCAGATCCAAAGGCTTTTCACCTGTGCCATCTGTTCATTGGAGAAAGCAAAAGCTAGAGCTGGAGAAAATATTCTGGATAAAATTTTTCAGTGACGCCTTTGAGTTAAAGGTGTCCTTACCTTACCCTCCAACACTGAAAAGGTTCTGGTTAATATTTTTGTTATGAAACTACCTGTTTCAGCTTAATTCAGTTTGTCAAAGTATGAAATGCTGAGCATTTCCTTTAAATGCACATTTTAAAAATACTTTTTTGGAATTGCCAGCATAGTACAATACCAGTTATTCACACTGCTCCAAGGATCTCTGGATTTGCAGATTGTTGCGGTGGCTGTCTCATTTTATTCATTATAGTTGGGTTTCATTGTGCTAATCTCTCTGGAGTATAGTATTTATCACCTTCCAGAGGACTGGTAAATACTGTATTGAAAGGGAATTATCACCTATCTTCCATCTTCCTGAGAGGAATAAGAAAAACTGGGAAAAATTGTCATTATTTGGGGTAATGGGAGAGCTGAGAGCATCCTGCTGCTTTTCTCTACTTCGTGCAGCTGTTTATAGCTGACTTCCCGTGGCAGTGCAGGTGTAACACGACAGTTACAAAGGGCACTGTGTCTCTGCTACACAAATAGGCCCAGTCCTATTTCTCTGGCGCTAAAAATGAGGGAGAAGACTTTTGGCTTGCTGGCATGGGGAGAGAAAGTCTCCTTTGCCTGTATCACTATTGCTAGGTGTCTGAATTGTAACATTGTCTTGAAAATTGCATCCCCGAGTCCCTCTTTTTATTTTCAGTGGGAAAGAGGCAAGGAAAAGGGGAGGAAATTCTGGGATCTCATTGGCTGTCTGATTTTTGAACTATCAGGGTGCATGGGGATCAAATTTTCAAGGCTTATTCAGGGCTGATTCATCTTCCAAAGTGCTGTCTAGGTAGTATGGGGCTGGGTGATCATGCCTGAAGAATCTTGCAACAGACTGAGATCTACTTTTACAGAAAAATACAGTGCTGCAAAAATAACATTAGGGTCTGACAGTTCAGTTTTGTGTGAGTGACAGAGCTTATTTCTTCTTGAAGAACATTATTAGATTTTTTAAAATAGACAATAGAAATTAATTAATTTTCTGGCCCACATGGTTATTCAGAAGAGCTTGGTAAAGTGAGTCATAAAGGCTCAATAACCCATGGTTTAATTTAAGTTACATGACTTCTAAGAAAATCTCGAGATTTTCTGGGGAGGGAGGTGAACTTTCTGTAGAAAGAAAGAACAGGGAACACTGGGGGAAGTGACTGTGAAGAACTTTGGTGCATAAAATCTGGATAAAGCTGGCACAAGCAGCCTCAAAGGAAGATGGGATGGCAGTGACCCATGCTTCATGTTTGAATCCTGTCCTTTGCTTTAGATTTAAAGTAATGTTTGGCAGCAAAGTTATAAATAAATAGATTAACCAGAAGGTTGAGAAGGGGGTGGCTGCATTAAATATTACAAGTAACTGTCAGATTAGTCACTTGTGGCTTTTTCCTCTTCAACCTCTGCACAATGGGTGAAGCTGAGCATTTGTTGCACAATTAACAAGTCAAGGGATATTTAAACAAATCAGTACTTTCATCAGGCCTATTTTCTAACATTTCATTATATTACTTTGAAATTGACTCTGATTTTATATTGTAGGCCTTTATATTCCCTGAAATACATCCCTCTGTGTATGTGGAGCATGAAAAATTAATTCCATTAACAGGTATTCTTTAACTAGGTCTCTAGAGTTCTGAGCCTGAATTATGCTGCATTTTCCAGTATCTTTTTAATTTTGCATGTTCTAGATAAAAAACAGTTTCCTTTAAAAATCATTGCCCTCTTCTCTGTAATGGAGGGGAAGAGGACATTGAAAAGTTCCTCGTCAGCATAAATAAATTAAAATCCTGACTTCATAGAAGCCAAGAGGAATGAAGCTGCTATTAAATGTTTTAAGAGGAAGCTAGAGGCAGAGATGACCAAAATGAAGCTCCTCAATCTAAATATATTAGCAACCGTCTCCACACTTGTATTTTTAAATGTCAGATAATCTTTTAAAACTGAAACATCTTTGGAGGTAATGTGGCTGGAGAAGGGATTGTGATACAGTGTATTTAAATAATGGGAGATCACATCTACAGTTCTTCTGTATTTGCAGGTTAAAATTCAACTTTCTGTAAATAAGGCCAGTCTCGTATTTCTATCACAAATGTCTCTGCTCAGGCTTCTCCTCTCTTTGGCATCTCTTTCTGTACTTATCTGATGATGCCTCATTTTGCAGGGATTTCAAAGGTTGGCAAAAAATTCACAGGAGTGATCCTGTGTCATCCAGCAAGGGAGATCTATGTACAGGATTTATAAAGTCATACAGTTCTACTTGCTGCATAATAGCAAATTCATGTTTAATTAGATATTTCTGGGTATTTCTCATAATCCAGTTTGCATGCATGATTGTCATAACTGTGCCCATGGGGTAGATTCGCAGCTGTATACTGGCCTGATGCATCTGCTTGCACAGCTCCTCTCAAAATCTGGAGCTGGATATATAAGAGCAAGTACATTAGAGACAGCCCTGATAGGTATAATAAAGCACCACGTGCATCTGCGTTGCAGAATGGAGAGCAAGAATTCTTCTGCTCTGGCCCCATTAGGAGCTGAGTGACACTGAGTAGGAGAACGCAAGTGAGAGCCAGGGCAAAAAGCAAAGAGATGCTTCCAGGAGTTCCTGTGCCACAAGGTCCATGGGTTCCCTTTCTCAGATCTTAGTGGGTTTGCACTGCACAAGAGGGAGAAAGGATGTGGTAAAACTGCACTTGACCTTTCAGTGACTTCTCATCCTAGGAAATACCAGCAGTGTAGCTCCCCTGACCTGCGTGGTTTAGTGGGGAAACACCTGTTTAGGGCAGGGAATGCCTATGGTGAAATCTCCCCAAGCAGCACCACTATCCAATGGGCAGCGTCAAAAGCCAGAGAGATCTTGTGGGAAGACAAATCTGTAACGCAGGCAGCTGAAATCCTGTGTGTGGCAAGGACCTGTGTAGGCTGTGCTGCCCTGCCCGCTTGTCCTGCTCAGTAATGTCCCATTGTTCCCAGCTGATGGGCAGAGCCTCCCCTTGGGCTTACAGTCTAACAACATCTATGGTTCATTATTTTATTGGAGAATTGAAAGTTTTTTCTTTGCTGGACACTGTTACACTATCAGGTTTGTGTTGTTCCTTTGGCTTTTGAGAAGCAAAAGCTCTCTCACAAAGTTCATCATCTTTCCAGTATGTTCTGGGCTGGAAGCTGCTCTGTTTATGCCAGCCCCCAAAGACAGCTTGCAGAACCCTTGCCCAGGTTGGGTCGCCTGCCAACCAGGTGAAATGATTCTAACAACTCCTCATTCACACTTCCCTTACTTGTCACTTCAAAGATGTATTATTTGTTTGTAAGGACATGGGGCAACACAGTTGCTAAATGCTTAGCAAAAATAATTATGGCATTGCTATGACTGAGAGTGGCTCACAGCAGAACTAGCTTTGGTGGATATATTAGGAAAAAAAACGTTGCTAAGGAGCAACTCGCTTAGTTTTCTGTAAATCCTCATCAGGAAAGATCAATTATTCTTCTAAAAAACCCAGTCTTGCCAGCTCAGAATGCTACCCCTACTTTTATGGTATTTGCACTTCACTGTGGAATGTTTTGGTTTTTTCAGACAATTATCCATAAATCAGACAGTATTTACATTTCTTGCCCCACTTTTCATAAAGGCTGCCTACATGCATGGGCCAAGACATCCCAAACCTGGGAATACCGCCGATTTATTTTTAGTGCCATCCTGCCACTGACTCATCTGGTGGCCTCGAGCAATGTGTTTCCTCCCTCTGGACTTCATTTGTCCTCTTTGAGTAAAAAGGATACAAGTAATTTAATTTACTGTGAAAGGTATGACCATCATTTGCAATGTCTTTTGGATTCTTAAGATAACGGATGGATGTCTGTTTAATAGAGAGGACATTCCTGGCAGTTGCTCTGGCAGGAGGATCCCTGTGAAAGAAGCTATTCAGCACCATTATAAGCAAAGAGAAAACTGACCGCTTTAGAGTCATGCAGTGCTAGTGAGGGGGAAAGGAGAAATATGCACAGTTTCTAAGGTGATCCTGTTCTCCTCATTTAGGCAAACTTTAATTTTTGAATGCCAACCTTTCCCCCATGGTATCTCCTTAGCATTCCCATTGCCTTTCATGGTATTTTAGGATAGCTTTATCCCAAGTTATGGGCATATATTTCACCTGGGTTTCAATCACAGTATATTTTTATCAACGTAAACACATCTTGCTTTATGGAACGTCTGTTTTAGGGTTTCCTTTTTTACCCAATCACTTCATTTTATGTAGTCCCTTTTCCAGAAATTAAGTACCTTTACGCTGGACGCACTGGGCCTTCTACCTCTCCACCATTGTATTTTGACTGTTACTCATTTAAACCCTTTGAACTGAGTCCTGAGCACCACTGAAGGTGAAATTCAGACTGGTGTCTTTTCTTGTGGGTTCTAAGATTAGCTGTTTGACGAAGCAGTCATTTACTGTATCCAAAATTATTTATCCCTATGTCCTGTCCTGAAGAGGCAGTGATCGAGCCTATATGAGGGGAGTTGAAATCTTCTACTATAGATACCTGGCTGTAATTTACAGCTTTTCCTTAAACTTTCAGCTCCTGAAGTCTTGCAATTTTTTTTCATTGCAAAGTGAAATTTTCAGTGTGACATTTAAGTCCACTTTATTCACTCGACATACTTTTTTTGACGGAGACAGTTATGCAAATATGAACAACCTCTGTAAACAAGAACAAACCACACAGGAGAAATGCCTCCTTAACCTGGTCCCTGAAGAGCCATTTGGAACAAATGGATGTGTGCATAATACAGTTTTTTTCCTAATTAGCTTCTCTGGCAATAAGCCACTTGGGCATATTTGATATGCTTTTATCTTAAGATTACATTTGCATTTGCTTCTAGGTAGCTCTGACATCTCCATTCTTGTTTTAGATCTCTGTCATAACATGATTATTGTGTGATCACTACTTGCAGCAAACCAGCCTCTATTTGTATACAGCTCAGGCTTATCTACAGTGATGTGCTCCATGACCACGCCAAATAAGGAGGGGTTTTGATTTTTTTTTTGCAACTTGCCTCTTAGAATTCAAAAATTATTGTTGTAAAAGTTGCAGGACAGATTTCATATTTTTTTTCTGAGCCATATAAAAACTCCAAGATACACGCTGTAAAAGCAATCAAGAAAATAATTGATAAATAAGTGTCTTTCTGAAGAGATTACAATTAAAATATTCCAAAAAAAGTGTTAGTCAAACTTTATAACACAGATTGAGACACAGATTTTAATGATGTCTCCAAAGTTTTGAAGAACTGGACACAGAACAGATCCTCCTCTTAGTCTAGCATTCTAACCACCAAGCTCTTTCCTACCACAGAGAACAAAGTACTGTCAAAAATAATTTTTCAAGTGCAGATTCACAATCAGTTTTATAAACTGTTATAGCTCTTAGGAAAACAGTTGATCTATTATTGATTATATCAACTGAGGATCTGGCATAGAAATCTCCAGTAAAAAAAAAAGTTCAAAAATATACATCAAATGAAAGTGCTTTCAAAAACATTAGATAGAGATGGTAACAGGATTTCTTGGGCCATGAAAAATTCTGTAATTTTCAAAGTTTTATGTTAAAATGGAACCTTTTGTTTTAAATTCTTGGAAACAATGAGAAAATTTTCCCACGTCACAGTAGGAATCGTCCAAATCACTTCAGTCATTCCTCTAATTTGCTTAAAGCATTTTCACTATTAGGCTCCTAACCAGCTGCTTTAGTGAAAAGTACGTCTGTATTCTGTAGTGCAGAATGGATGGAAACTGTCATACCATTGCAAAGTTGCCTCTCACAGACATGGCTTTTGGAGATTAGATGCAGAAGAAGCAAACTGCAATAATAAGGTAAAGTGACAGCTACAAATCAGCCAGCGATCTAACTCCATTCACCACACGGGCCTCTGGGACTTCCATACTTTATATGCTTAATCAGATTTCAGATGATGCCCATTCATTTAAAAAAACATCTCTATTTCCCCAGGTGAGTAGATTTCTTCCTCCAGACAGCTTTGTACTCCACTCTCGCTCTTTACCACAAGAGCCTGTTAAGCGCTTAGGCCAAAACCACAGAACAGGAAAATCTGTAGTGCAAAACTGGAAATCTTTTACCTACTCTCAGTTGAGATTTGTTCACTTCTAACGCCAGGAGGTGAGTGAGGAAATGTGTTCCAGTCACACCTGTCTGAAGTTGTATTGGGCAGTTGTCACTGTGACAAGACCATGCTGAATGATGCTACCCATATGAGGTCTTACTATAAATCAATTCCTTTCCAACCCTTCAAAAACTACATAAATCACATTCTGTTAACTCAGGGTTGCTTTCTAATTGCAAAATAGTGCCAGATTTCCAGCAGAAACAAGGGCTTGGTGGTGGAGAACATATTTCCACACATTTGAGAGTTGACAAATTAATCAAGTATAATTTATCAACTCTTGATATTAGTAATAATATAGCATTCATAGCATGCGCTTGTGTAATGCTTACAACAGAGCAACAATAAATTTTTACAGGTATGAGGCTTGGTGCTACTAGGAATTACACGTTATAGATTCAGTCTATTGACTGACACTATAAATCCAATGGCAAAAAAATATATTATTCATTTAAAAAGAGATTACAATATTTTATCTAGGTTTACTTAAAAAAGACATTACCCTCAAGAGCCACCAAAAGTCTCCTTAACCCTTTACTGTGTATAATTTAACTTCTCTTTTAAAGGGTGCTCTTAACCTGGGTTATTTCAGTGCCACACTTCACAATAGTGCCTCAGAAACCATTCAGTGGGCAAAAATGAAGCACAAGCAGCTGAGTGCAGGAGGATGAACTACACAGAGGAATGGAAACAAATAGCTAAAAGCAGAACAACTTCTTAATTGGCTTTGCCTTCAAATCACATGTCCTAAAACTCTGTATTAGGTTTAGATTTAAGAGAAGAAAACTTGTGCCTGGGAATGGTTAAGTGTAGGATTAGAAATATGAAAGAGAGAAAGATCTGGAGCCAAAGTTTCAATAGAGACAAAACTCAGCTGGAGAGATTTAAAAGGAAAGAAAAAAGTTAAAACACTCTGTTTACCAGAGCCTCAAATGGAATCCAAGACTTTGGGTCACTGCTTCTTTATTGGAAAATACCTGACGGGTGCTGGTAAGGGTTACATCTTCATTCCTGTCTGCTGGTTCAGTTCAGTTACTCTGTTATTCTCTGCAGAAGATCTACTGGCTGAAATACTGCTGATGAAACAGTGAAGTTGATTTGTGTGGCAGAAGGTCTGGGGATGTTTTAATTCATACTCTGAAGTCTTTACTAGATCTCATACATACATGCAGTTGGCTACACAAGCTTGCTGCAATATTCTATAGTCATTCATCGAGAAATTGTATAATGGCTTTGCTGCAAAAGTTGTGAATGGGTCAGGGAACTGTGGGAAAAAGTAGATGGAGAAGGCTTTGGGGAACTGGCTTCTCTCCTACCCCTGCCAGACTGCTCATGAGGGAAAAGAATAAGTCATTTAAACAGGGAGCTCATCTTGAAACTATGGTTGACATGCAAACCTTCAGGTAGGTAAGAATCCACAACAGAATTTAGTAGACATTATTCTCCAAGCATATAAAATGCTGCCTATCTAATGGTTCAGGAAAACCATAGTATACACATCTCAAGTGAGGAAGTCAAAATCAGTACTTTTAAATCTCTCACTGATGCTCAGCACCCTCCTCAACCATGTGAGGTGGACACACCAGCCCCACACTACTTCGGGCTTTTGTGGAGCACGTACTGTAGTGATAGGCACTACAAAAATGCTTCTCAATATACTAATACTTCTACCTTCATAGAGTACTGGAGGAAAATGTGTGTGATCATGAACTTAGAGGCTGCATCATAATGTATATGCATAAGGAACCAAATGAAGGTTGCACAGGCAACCATAATTCTGGCATTTCCTAAGTTTTTAGTGTTTGCCTTTAAAATCTTAATAATGTGTTCTTAATTTAGTGGTTTTCCGGTATATAACATGTAATTATCTGAAACTACGTATGTGATCTGGAGAACGTTCTGGTTTGTGCTTTAAAAGGATCTTGAAGAATAATTGTTATTTAACTAAAACGTCTTTGGCTTTCTTTTCACTTTGCTTTTGTGTGGAAGCCGCAGAACAGCTTTTCACATACCAGATGAATAATGTGTAGGAAGAGAGAGAGGGGAAAGGAATGGATGATATTTTTTTTTAAGTATGTGAATTTAATTTCACCGGGCACTTTGTTTTAGTCTTTTTAAAAAAGGGATCTCCTTCTGAATGCTTCAGTATGTTGTTTTATACGTTATTGAAAAAGTTCATATTCTACAAAATAATACATTTCTTTTCAACTAATCTTTTCAACTGTAAGTTGAAAATGAGCATACATCAATAGCTAATTACTAGGTAGCATAAAAACATCGTGCATCTTCAAACTATACAGCAAAATGCAATCACAGGCATGCTGGGCAACTTAAGATTGATTGAAAGGTTTCATAGAAACAAACCTTCTTACAGTGTTGGATTTTTTAGAGAAGCTCTTTTTCTCATCAGTGGCAGGAGGAATGACACCAGCTATCCAATAGACATCTAAACTAAAAAGCATTGTGACACTCGCAGAGGGAAAAATTCCCCATTCCCCCCCCCCGGCCCCAGCTTCTCTACAACATAACTGTAGACATAAATCCCTCTCCCCATTGAAAAAGTATATATAGCAATATTGAAATGAAGCACGTGTAACAGACAGTTATGCAATTAGTCTGCCAGCACCATCGCTGATTCCTAGTTTTGGAGGAATACATTCATGGTTATGAAATACATGGTTTTCAGAGCACGAAGTATGAAAGAACAATCCTATTTTTTCAGCTAAAAGATAACCAGTGGACATTTTATTCTATATTTTAATGATCAATGAGATAACACATTCCTGCATATTGTATCACAAGCAAAATATCCTAGGAGCCCTAATGCCTTAAAGTTAAAAGCTCACTGCATTCTCAATATAGAATCTGAGAAATATTTTTTAAGATCCCAAAGCTTTAGGGTACATAATGTCCACTCACCTCAGTTAAAACTCCAAGTAAATATGACAGATCAGTTTAACAAAATAAGGCATCAGTAGCAGGAAGTATTTATCCATTTTTCTATTCATTTCTTCTATTCCTTGCTACTTACCTCTGAGTGCTGCTGTTGCTCGGAGCACACAGAATGCAGCAGCTCAATCTGAGGAAGAAAAGGGTTATTTCCTTTTGCTCTCTGTTACTGTTCTCCCTTGAAATTCCTTCACTTTTTTCTTTTCAAGTTGCATAGGAATACAAGGATGGACCCTTTGGGTTCTATCCAGGTCTGTTGATATTATGTAAAACAGATGAATGCATTTCCTATTTTAACCATGAAAATCACGTCTTCACTGACAGGCGCCTGGATCATTAATAGTATACTGTATGCAACTGTGAAAACCCACGTAATGCTCAGAATTGGGCTCAGTTTTCTAAATGAAGAACCAGATGAAAATCTGCAAATCAACTTCTCTTTGTTGCAAAAGTTTCTCTTTTTCTCTCTTGTAGAAGAAGCTGGAAGTCACTGTTTAACCAATATGGATTTTTCATT
Source organism: Eurystomus gularis (assembly GCA_013400335.1). Taxonomy (NCBI): domain Eukaryota; kingdom Metazoa; phylum Chordata; class Aves; order Coraciiformes; family Coraciidae; genus Eurystomus; species Eurystomus gularis. The sequence goes on along the minus strand of VZZY01013225.1, from coordinate 98,349 downwards.
GGAAATGCTGGAGGAGACCTCTAGACTTAGTTTAACACCAGAAACAAACACACTGGAGATGTTTCGGTCATTAAAGTGCCTCTAACCCCACAGTAGCTTTCGGTCAGCTACCACATCAAACCTGTGATTCCTTTCTCCCAAGGCAATTTTGTCTTACAGCACTGTCAGCAAACTGCTTCAGCTCTGCTTGAAAAGATTCCAGCTTAAATTACAGTAATGAAAGCCTGTTCTGGGTTTTTCCCTTCCTATTTTTTCTAGAGTATTTAAATTTCCTATTATTCCTCACTCAGTCTTAACCATACTTCCCAGAATGCAGGAACACAGTCTTTCCTTCCTGCAATCCTAAATGCCTTCATTAGGGAGACTTAACATTGAAGTGCTTTGGAATGGCAGATGCTCTAGATTTAAAAGAAACAAGAGAGGACTCTCAGAAAACAGCTGCATTGCTCTCAGCTTCAAGCGAGCCATGTCTCAGAACGGTTTTGTACGTTACTTTGTCACTGGGAACATATTATTACCATCTAAATTTAAAAACACTGGCTTTCTTGCATGGAGGCAAAAGCAGACTTAAAACCACAATGACTGTTCTGTTCAAGCATTCTATGCCGATGATGCAGAAAATAAGAGCAAAGTGAAAAATAGTTCTTGTTTGCAAAGATCTTTGCTTGCAAGGTGTCTGTATAGAACTGGCCCGAGCCACAGGTACAGGAGTTCTTGTACACTTTCAAACATAACCACTATTCACCGTTCTTTGTTGAAATTTCATTCTGCAGCTGTTTGACCTCTTGGTTGACTGCTCAGAAATACCTTCTCCCTACTACCGAGCAGTATCACTTTACATCTGTTAGTATATTGAACTGTTGGACGTTAAACCCATGTTCCAAAGTTATAATTTTTCAATTCTAAGGGAAACTATTTTTTAAATACTCCACACACTGTCTGCTTCTCTAGACAGTAAGTCATGTAATTCTTGGAATAGCGTTCTGAACAAACAATTCCACTTTGGAGCACTCTTGCTCTTAAAATCATTAGTGAACTTCCAAAATCCAGGGAGAAAATCTAAAGCATTATTTTTTTAATCTTATTAAATCATAATCTTTTTGTCCCTGTGAAATATATCTTAACAGTTTCTTCATTTATTGAGTCTTCTTATGCATCATCTACAACCACCCACACCTATTTTCCAGAATAGTTCAGTCAGTGACTGAATGATCCATTGCAACTCAGGTAAATGGCTTGTTCTGAAAAAAGAGGACACTAACCATACAGATAATATAAGATTGATTTACTTTAATTCAATGAAGATATGTAAAACAGAGGCATAGACTTTCACTCATAAACAAGACTTCAGTGGACAGCCTGTTACTTATTCCCTAAGGGATACTTTTAAGGAACAAGTTGAATGAAGAACTGTTGTAATGACTATTAACATAATTGGGAGTGTTTTAATTAATGTCAATGATACAACTTAGGTCAAAAATTTTGTATACATATATACGTTCTAGCTAATGACCTCCTTACATTTTCTGAGTATAATTTTTGCATTTCAAAAGTATCTGATTCTCTATAGAGAGGGAGCCAGCCCAGAAATTTGGGAACTTTGCTTTTTGATAAATCTGTGTTTCCTGATTGTTTTTATGTAACTACATCTGTAATGTGACAAGAGATGAAGTATCTTAGAGATATTTAATGCAATGACAATAATGCAGTGCAATATCCTGACCCATCAATCAGTATCTGGCCATTAATCTAATTGTTATTCATTAAGTTCTTCCTATTATAATCTCTCAGGCATGTGCAACAAAGTCTGATGATCTTTCTGTGTTGTATCTTAAGAGAAAGAAGGATACTGAGTCCCAGTTATTGAGAAGGATGCTGAGACCCAGCAAAGTTCCCAAACATGTGCGCAAATTTAAGTACGAAGCCTTAACAAGGTTAATAGGATTCATCTGTGCCTTATGCACAATCATGCTTCTTTGAGCTTTAAAACTATGTTTGCTAAGCTTCTAAATACTTGAAATTTAGGCGACAAGTTTGAAAATCTAACAAAAGCTTCTTAGATGTTTTGCTGAAAAATAAAACAGATCTTTTCTGGTTTAGAAGTTTACATGAATCTTTACCGTCTAGGCCAACAGAACTGGTTGCTCACAGACGGAGGAGTTGTTTCATGGCCACACAGGTAACATTGGAGGGCTTCTAAGGCTGACTGCAACAGCCAAGGCAAGTCAAAATGTTTGATACAGAACTGAGCTAACAAGTGAACGCACATGTTGAGAAAATTGATGTTTTGTACTCTTGCTGATAGGCAAAATTCCCCACAAGCTTGGAATGGCTTTTGGGGATTTTCTATTGCCATAAATAAAGTAGAACTCTTCCTCCCTACCAGACTTTAATCTTGCGTTTTTGCATGAGACTCAGAACTCTCATTTTTACACTTCCATATATGAAGTGGCAACTTACACTGGAGGAATAAATAATGTCTACAGTGAATTCATGCCTTTTAAAAAGATTCTTAAAGAAATATGAACTCCCTCCATACACTTTGATGTTCTCCATGTACTGGAGAAATAAGTTTTTGTTAAGCTTTTCTTAGCAAACATACTTCAAGTGTGTGAATTTTGTAAAGCATCCTAAAAGCTTAATGTAAAATGATGCGTATGTGGTAATAGTTTTGGATATAAAATTCTACCTTTCAGTGTCAGTGTATTTCACCATTAGAAGACACTAATTTATTTATGAGACCATATATCTTCTTTGGATTACAGCTCAAATATAAGATATTCTTTGCTGGTACCAAATGGTGACCCCTTTCATTAAAGCTGGGCAACATTCCAGCTCCCAATGTTTTATTGTGCGGTTTGTTTAAAAGTCTTTCAATAAAAACAGATTAAATTGTCAAAGTTACAAGGTAATGACTCGAGCAATTGACATAGCAGAAACTTGGCCTACAAACCCCTATAGGGGTACTGAAAAGCTTGTTTCCCTATTAAGGAAGTGGTGGGTGGGAGCAAGTTGGCTGGGTTACTTCTTGAAAATCCAAGGTGGTTTTTTTTCTGATTCCTGTTTTTCAAGAAAAAATGGCCATTTGAATTTATGTCCGTGTATCAGCATGCTGCGTGCTAATTTTAGAACTCTTCAAATGGAATCAGTAGCCTCTGAAACCCTCACATTGAAGAAAAACTGGCACTTGAGGAATCACTCTTAAACAGTTTTTAAATTAGGACTATAACTTATTCAGTATTTCTTAAATACTCATATATTGTGTTTACACTCAATTTTGAGACTTCTATCAAATTTAGTGAATACCTACAGAAGAGGCATATTCATTAAAACCGGAAACAACTACTCTAAAGCAGAAACTTTGATATTAGATTTAGAAAAACTTTAGAATTAAACATTTTTTTCTATTGTCATGAACTGGAATAAATCCCTTTTTATTTTAAAGCCTTTCTCATTTGAACACACTTAACATGCTTGGAGTACTTTGTTACTACTTCAATAATTAACATTTGTAATCTTTTCTGATTTGGAATTAATGTTATACTTAGTAGAAAAAGAGAGATGAGGTATTCCAAAATATTCCTGGAAGTATCTTTAAAATGTCCTAAAAAGTATTTTCAAAAGCTACAAAATTTGTATACCACTATGCCTGTGTCTCTTGATCAGTCTTAGTTAGGGTATCTTTGTTTTTTAAACGTGGCAGTAAGTTCCTCTTGTTTTCTCAGTACGGCCTTTTGTAATTTTTTTTATCATCTGTCATAAAAATTTGTTGCACGTGTAAGCAATTTAATGGTTCACTGAAAGGTTGTTACGCAACTGAATTGTATAAAATCCTGTCCAAGCCCAGAAATTACTGTAAGGGGGAAACAGAGAAATGGTGAAAGGCTGACAATTTAAACCTGTTTTCAGTTTGTATTTATATCTTTTCTATATAATTTTGTATAGCTACTCTCTGTTGTCAGAAAGAGATAACTGCTCCCTATTCCCAGCAGAGTCAAGACTCTAGAGTCATAACCTGGCCAACGGGGTATATGTAATACCATATCTATTTTACATAGGTCTGAAATGATTATTTCAACAATACACCATTGCTGGCTCCATTTCATGGTTAGTTTTTCATTCAAAAGCCACTCGCTGTAATGCTGAGCTATTATTAAAATCATTAAGCCTGGTCTTAACAGCGCAGATGAATAATGATAAATGCATTATTCCAACTGCACTAGTGTCAGAACTCAAGGGCTTTCTATCAGTACTCATTATAACCCTGTAAATGAATATAGTGAATGGGAAATATTATCAATTGGTAAAGTTGTCATTGATATAGTTTATTACCTTCTGTGATGGGATATACAGCTAGTCTGAGTGTGAGGATGAGGCTGCAATTAATGCAAAGGGCAGATTCTGCCAGTATTACTCCCTCACATGACTATATCATACATATTTCTGTTGACCATTGTTGTGATTATCCACCCAGCAAAACAGTATTCTATGAATGAAAGCTGGATAATTTGACTCTAAACTGATTATACATAAGTACTACTTCAAAAGAAGTGAAAGACCTAACATTGCACTTTTTATTTCACTGGCACCAATTTCCACAGGAGTAAGAGCTTATCTTAAAGTATCTGACAGAATACAGAAATGTAATCATGCTATACACTTGTTTCTGCTATCACAAGATATAACTTCATAATTCAGTTTATTTTCCAACCATAGCACCCCCTGAGAAACTAGAAACTCTTCCTTGTAAAGAACCTTTGTATTGGTCTAGATGATCTCCAGCAATCCCTTCCAACCTGAATCACCCTATGATCCTACGATCTGTTTATGTAACCCTTACAAATAAAATCCATGTCCACATCCATCAATTATTTACCTATATTTTTTCAGATGTCCCAGAAGTATGTTTTTGACCTTCAGGCAGAGACACTGAAGCACAACAGAAAATTCCATTTGACTAAAGTTGGAAAAGCGTAGAAGCCTATAAATTATCCACTCTTCTAGACTGCTAGAGTAAATTTGTAAACCAAGAATTGTCAGTCAGGTTCATTTTAGCTCAGTACAAAAAGTACAACCAGCAGAAGAGGAACAATTATTGACAACCGACAGCTGGTGTTGTTTAACTTCTTGGGATGAATTTTTGTATTTGCAATTGAACTTCCTAGTTTGAGCTCCAAATAAATTTTGAGGGAACCTTTCCAAATATTACCTAATATCATGCACAATATGTATTTTTCTTCTCATCTGTTAAAATAAGATACTTGTAACTTCTAACGTTCACCACCACAGAACATATCACTTAAAACATGGAGGAATGTTTTTTCACCAGCCAACATAAAAGAAAGTGAAAAGAATGATGTCAAAAAGCAGTAACACTGAACTGTAATTCCCTCTAAGATTTTCTCTTACCTATTCTTACATTATAAGAGCCTTACTTCACAATGTCTCTTGCCTCAGGATTATCTTTCAAGAGCACAATCGATGAGAAGTCAATCTGCACACTACAAAAGTATTTAGTTTGTCTGCAGTCGGTTCTGAAAACATGGACTTCTGTCCTCCCTATAAAGGAAAAATCATTGTACAACCGAATATAAGCATACTGGATGCTGCACAGACCATAGCATTGATACCATATTTTCATTGCTCTAAGGACTAAAACTGACTCATAGTTTTGTGCATATACATAGATCCAAAACAGCATGTCATGAATTGTTGAATTTTTGTCTAATAATGCTTTCACGAACTACTGTTTTGGGCCTCTCTTCATCAGCCTGCCTCAAAAATTGCTACAAGAATTTGTGGCTGGCTCTACATTAACCAGCTAATACACATGCTATATACTGGACATGATATATAGCCTCATAAACATACATCTACCTCTAGCCCTGGGAGTACCTGCCATATATGAACGTGCACCACGGACCACTCCAATATTCAGCACCAAGGTCAGCTCAGGACACAACCTATAGAAATGGGCCTTGGTTCATTAAAAAGTCAAAACTCCCACCCAAAATATACAGCATCTTGAATTAACAAAACACTTGTTGGAAATAAGCAATCCTGATAGAGATGATTTCATTTAAAAAAAAAAAAATCTAAACCTTGATTTGTTTTCATTCACTATATTCTTTACAGAACATTCTATGTGGAATATAATGCAAATGGTTAGAGGTGAGATACAGTTTGTAGCATTATTTGCTGTTAGTAGTGCCCAATGCAGCTGCCTCTGTGTGTGGTAGAAGAAAAGCCAGATAAATTGTGCACTGCGCTTACATCTATTTTTCTTTGAATTGCCTACATACAAAATATGGGCTAAATCATGCCTTTAGGCACAGTCTTGAACAAAGATCATAAATTGCACAATCTCAGAAGACATAATATTGTAGCACAAGTCTCTCTTTGCTTCATGATAGGCCAGCCACAAATTAACTTTTTCAGAAGCAGTCGACAGCACGTCTGCGATCAGACGCACTCACTAAGCAGGGCATTGCACGGTTACAACAAAAGTCTGTTTCTCTTTCCACTTCTTCTTGTCTACTCCTCAACTTCATCTTCCAGAGAAGAATGATGTCATAGGTAACAGATTGCATGTATGCCGCCTCATATGCGGACTGAGACAGACAGAGATTTTCACTCCCTTAAACAGACGTATGTAGTCTTTCACAAACCTAGAGATTCTTTTTGTGTATGTTTAGCTGACTTATGTTTCCTTTGAGTGTGGATTTGAAACATGGAGATGCATTGGGTAGATTGAGATTAATCTATTCCTGACTTTAAATTGAACTAGATGCATGGGAAATGCTAATTTCAAAGGCTTCTGTATATTTTATACATGTAAGAAGGAAAATGAGGTCCTACTGGATTTATGTATCAAGTCAAAGAGTGCTTTAATTTTTAGGGGAAGAATTGTCACAGGTTCAGAACAAGACCCTGACAATCCACCAGTGACAACAAAGCTACACTGACAGTATAAAACTTCTAAAACATCTCAAAGTAGCTGTGAAGATTATCGTGTTGTGGTAGTACATAATTCTGGTACCTAGTCCAACAAACCAAACTGCAGTAAGGTTAGAAAACGTTCCCAATGCAGTAGCCTGGAATATGGCAGAGAACATGGCAAGAATGCATATGGGAAACCCCGAAACAAAGAGAAAAGTCCATCACTGCACATTTACTTGAGTAACCAGACCGATATAGTACTGCACACAAAGACATTTCAGCCTAAAAGGTGTCCTTCATGTGAATCTAAGGGCTTTTTAACATAGCAATGCTTACAAAACCCAGTCCAAATTATCTAACTGTGTGCCTGGAGTAGCTTAATTAAACCACACTAAATTTGCATGAACGCTCTCTCTCAGAATTCAAGTAATCTTAATTCAATTTACGTTCATTTACTTTGGAAAAGAATAAAGCTAAATTAAATTGAGCTCACTTTAATTCTCAACATCAGTGTCCACACAGATTTTAATAGTTAATTAATCCACTGTACTTTCATAAATTAAACTGCATGGATTTTCATCGTCTGTGTTTATGTAAACAAGCTCTAAACACATTCATGTTATTTCAAGGCTGTTCTATTTTCTATTACACTCCATATGGGCTAATTTAACAGTCACTAGGAGGAGCCAAGTATTAGTGGATTGTTCTTAACCGAGACTGTATTTTCCATCACTGTACATAAAAGATATATTTTTTTAATTACACTCCCTAATGTAGCCCTTTAGGCCTTAAAGTCTGCTGCTGTTGAACTAGAGATGCTAGATATGATTCTTTAGAAAAAAAGAGTACTTATTTAAATTCCAAGTCTAAAAATGATATGCTTAAAGATGTTCCTTTGCAAAATAGCTTATAGCATAAGAATTGGATTTTCTAGGTAACAGATGCGCTAAAATGACAATTTGAAACAACTTTTGGACTATGTCCCAGCACAAATCAATCTTATGGATTCTAAAGATGTTAAGACAAACCTTGACGTGGTAATTAGTTTGATATCATGATTCTGATGTCAAAGAAGAAACTCTGATGTATAGTTGTCAAGGCTCTTACTCAACAATTATAAACAATGTTTTTTAAGTTTCACTGATCCCAAACTTGTTGGATCTCCTCATTAGCTTCAGTTTTTAAAATGTTCTCCTGTTCATGGGGTGAGAAACTCTATCTTTGGCTGCAACTATGTTCAAATCACAGCTTGGTAGGCATGGTTCGTGTTAACTGTGATTTCAGCTGGCAGGGCACTAGATTAGCTGTTGACATCAAGCCAACATTTAATTTTGTTTTCTTGAGTCATCTGTTGCCAGTTCCCATGACAACTGATCTTCTAGCCTTCAGATTTACTAGAGAGAACCATTAAAAAGGCCAGGAGTACATATATTCTTTGAAGTAGATGGAAGTTCAACTATTTTCTTCAATGGAAATTAAAAGATCTTTTCAGCTTTTACTTTAGCAACACATGACTTCTGTTCATAAAAACACAGATGTTCTTGTATTAGAAAAATAGGTTGAATGGTAGTTTGTAACAAGAAATCTGTTTTAGCATTTTTCTACTACATCTACAGAATGAAGGCCTTTGTCTAAAACCACGTGATGCAGAGAACAGAAAAAAAAAATTCTGGTCTCACTTGCACAGTAGTACTGAAAGATGAAATTTAAGATATGGATTCTTTTGAACTTCACTAGAGTCCCTGCACATTTCAATTTCTTGTTTTACAAATGTATGAATTAGGTAAAGGAAGTATCTCGGGAAGACATCATCAGTGCACTAAGTCAGCCCAGAGGTTGTAAGAGATCAGAGGAAAAGGCCAATCAGAATGCTATGGGAGCTTCTGGAAGCAAAAATATCTTTGGCTAAAAATAGTAGTCAGTACATATAAAATATGTACAACCCACATACCCACAGGTTAGGAAAGCATAAGAAAAATTAAATCACATGTTGGATCACATGCAGTCCTTCTAGCAGAATGTTAATACACAGTGGTTTCTAAGACACCCTCCTTTGAGTTTCACAGGACTCTTTGCAGGAGTGGGTTCCAAAGTCTGAATGCCACATTCCTCTTATATACTGTGTTCGAAACATTGTGAAGAACTAAGCACCCCCAAATCCCTCTGAATTAAATGGAAGCACAAATATAATAGAAAAAGATGCACAACTTGTTCAAATCGTGTTAGAGACTTTGGAAAAGAAAACAGGCTGTCTCTTTACATCTTCATTAGGTAAATGTTTGTCTCTAGTATATGGGAAGAAAATAAGCAGCTAGACAACTTTGTCATTTGATGTGGGTATTCCCCCCTCCCAGGAGCTAGCTCTAACTAGCATGATTTGCAGATGTCCTTTTACCCTAGACCTCCACAGAAGGCACAACAGGCATTGCAAAGGTGTGGACACAATACTCCTGGGTTCTAAGAATTAATGGCCCTCTGCAAAGGCAATAGATGAGGGGTTTGTATGCAAAACATTCACTTGACGTTTCATTATATGTGTTTGGATGACTTTTCCAGGCTGGTTCTTGAACAGCTGTTGAAGATTGCTTTCCTAAATGTGAGCATACACAGGCCTATCATCTCAATTAAAACTGAGAATAAGGCAATTACTCTGACAAGAAGCTACCTTGCTTCTCTTCTCCTCCTCTGCCCAGTAGAAGCAGTTAAAACATTTTAAAGATAATGGGGGTGTACGTGGGAGAAAGTGAAAGATAAGAAAAGAGAGCACACCAATTCCTCAGCTTGAGTTAACTCTCCTGATGCCACCAGGACAGCCATTTTCCACCAGCTGAGAATCTAGCCCGTTAGAAATCACAGGTGGCCAGGTAAGTTTGTTACCAGTCCTACTGCAGATAATGAAATGGCTTCTCCTTCCAACAGCTTCCTTCTATTTGAGTATAAAGCCACTCTTTGCACAGGGCTGTTGTAAACTGGTAACAAAAGGAAGGACTGTGATGTATGATTGTCATCTTTTGATACTACAGTGGAGATGAAACAACTGCATACATTAAATCTGGTAGGTTTTGCTGTAATGGCTCGGGCTGTGAATTCAGGCTCTGTGTGATTGTTATAGAATGCAGTTGGCTTGTGAATGTCATTGATGCAGATCCTGGCATACATTCAAAATACTGTGTTTTATGTTTTGCTTTCATCTTTAAATATATTTGAGTAGGTTTTTCTCTCTTCTGAAACAGCTCACATAATAGGTAGAACTAAAAATGATCTAATAGCTTTAGTGCCTTAGAGCTACTGCCATGCATGAAATTCAAACTGTGACTATAAAAAGAAGCAAGGAGGGCTTTCTCTCAAATTCTTATTTTTAGCTATTTCTGTATTTTTTGAGGATAGAACTTGTTCATGTCTCAAGCCAGCATCAGTAAAATGAAATGTAGTCTGAAAGTTGTTACAGATCAGCTGAGGAACTGGAGGCAAAAGTCTGGGAGTTTTTCACTGGTTGAGAAGGCAATAAATATAGGAGGATTAGTAGCTAGTTACTAATTAAATTATAGAGTGACCCATATTTGTTTTTACAGCCCTCAGTGTTTTAGTTAGATGCAATGAGATCTGTTTTAGCTGAGGAAATAATTCCTGATGAGTTACATATTTGCACCTTCTTACTTTCTACCTGCATATTCTCTTTGAATGTATTACAGTTTTTCTGATGCTATTATCAACTTGTACTTGCTAGATTATTTCTGCAGTGTTCAAAATGTGTATTGTAGGAGCTCAGCAGCCAAACACAAGTGGCATTGCCCAGTTCTAATCCAATACCTTATGTCAGTTGACTATGTGACTGAGTGCAGCTCTTAATTAAGTTTATTTGCATGTGTGCAAAACATGTTTGGTTATTCAAACCTTGCTTTGTACAGATGTTGCCTAATTTTGTTAAATGGGAGAGACCAATATAATTTTTAGGAGAAATTAGCCAAATTAGAATAGATATGGCCATTTGAGTGCGTTCCCAGACTATTTGGTACCTCGCTTGGGAGAATTTAAATATTTTATCTGTTTGCAAATGTTCCCAAATAAGAACTTGTGATTTGAATAAACATGGATTGTTACTAGCTGTTACTACATGCTTCGTTCCAGCACAGGCTGACTCAGCGTGTTCTGAGACATTCCTGGAGACTGATCTTAGGTTGAACCATAACCATTGTGACTTTGGATGAGACCGCTGAGGATGCACTCTGGGGGTGGCTCTTCTGCCCACTACAGCATGCTTTAATTATGTTGTCAGAGCCTTGGGTCATACTGTAAAGAAGTCGACTATGTTATATCTTCTAAACCTAACAATTCAGGCATTTAATTAGAGACTGATATATTTATTATGAATAAAAGGAAGAGACTAAGCATTTCTTCAGAGAGGCTTATTTGATAGTGCACTGCATAATGAATGACTAATTAATAGAAAGAAAACAGAATATAATGGATTTGTACTCTGTTTGTACACAAAACACATCATTAGAACTCTTCAACCATCATTAGTTCTGTTTCTTCTGCAGTGAATCATTCTGCTCCCTGAAAAAAAGTCTAGCTGCACTATAAACCAGCCAAACCATACAACTGATACAGCTAAAACTTTCTGGGTTGTCCCATGTAGGCTGGTTCTCTGAATTTAGGGAATTCTTTCCCATTTCTTTTTTTCCATTTTGTGATGAAATAGGTTACACAGATACCTCAAGGCTAATCTCAGCAGAATCTTCCAAAACTGAAGATCTGCAGAGAAATACCCTTACTCTGCCCAGCAATCACATAATCTATGGTCTCTTGGTGGAGCCTACGTGGCTTACTCCAGAAAGGTATTGGCACATCTTTGGTGTGAAGAAACCAGGAGTAAGTGAAAGTGTATAAACTTCATGACAGCTGCGGTGTTTCTGGTTCATTCAGACAACCTGGGTGCCACTCAGACTAAAATTTAGCCCTTTGTAAATGGGCATAAGAAGCCTTTGTTCTCTCCTGCTTCTGAGAAGATGATCACATCCTAGAGGTCTGCAGTTCCAGAATAGACCCTCCCTGTCTTAACCAATGCACAATAGCCTTTCATTACAAATTCAGAATCCATGTGTCTGTCACATTTAAAACTACTGCGACAAGATTAAATAAAATGACTGCTGAGAAACTGAAAATAAAATTTCAAGAGCGGGGACAGGGTAATCATTTATTAGCATGACTTACCCAGTTTAAAAATAAAAAAATCAATTAAAGGACCCTTGAATAAAGAAACAAACCAAAGGAATAAAAGCAGTCTGACTTATTCTGGCTTCTGTGCTATCAACTCTTCAAGTAGTTTCCTCCACAAGTAGGTCTGGCCTCAAAGATACACAAAGGGATTTGTCAAAGTTCAGTTACAAAACCAAGGACTGTCTTTATACAAATTTTAGAAACATGATCTACCAGAGAACTAGACAAACACATAAGAATCAGTCGTTGGACGAACAATGCTTTTTCTATAAAAAAATATATATATATCAGTGAGGTTAAGCAGTCAGTCAATTACAATCATTTGGCTGCAATACATATCACTAGTAAGAATGGGCTTAGATGCTTTAAATGTTCAATATAATACATTGTGCAAAATGGAATAGGCACGGCAACAACATAAAGGAGAGTTTTTACATACAATGAAAACTTGTAAAATCAGATGCCAAAATATATAAATCATTTGTATGCACAAAAATCCCATGAGTGCTTATGCAAACCACTTAATTATGCCTGTTAGTTATTGTAATTACCATTAGCATGTGCAATTACTTGCTCTGCATCACAATTCTAGGTGAATGGTTAAATCAGCTACAAAATTATGAATAGCTGAAAAATTCCATTTCAGTCCCCAAGCCAGTTCATTAAATCTCTTATTGTAGAGTAAACAACACACATATAATGAACTAACAAATTGGAAACTACGTCTTTTTCTTGAAGTGATTGCAATATTCCCAGAAGAGCTGAGGTTCTGTTGTTTACAGAACAAGAATTCCACGTGCACGAGCAGTGAAATTGTCCTTCCAGTGCTTTTCTTCATGGCTTAGTCACATCATCAGGATGGGGCTCCTTCAAAACTTGGGTGTTCTGTTAGGGTTGTTATACATTTTCTTTAATGCTGCCTATGATCCGAGTGTTTGAACACTTTCTGCATAAAATCACTAGCAATAACTTAGTTACAGACCTAACTGCATGGCTCTTCTCTTTTTTGAGGGGCCAACCTTTGGCTGGGGTTGGGTTTTCTGTAGTCTTTTTCAGGGAAGAGAGGATAGAATATTCTGGAAATAGAATGGATATTACAACTGCAAAAGTACTTTTTGGTGGGAAAAATCAGAAAATTCAAATGGTTATGTAATGTTTCTTGAAGACTATCAGACTAGATTTGCCCAAGCTCTTCTACGAGACTCTTGCACAGTTAAATCCTCTTGAATCTAAAAAACTTTGTTCTCATCTCTTATGATGGCCAAATGGCTTCATCCTTGGCTCTGCATCCTAAATGGTTTTACAGAAACAGCTCTTATAGCAGTACTTCACCAGCTGAAATTCAGCCCTAAATACAGCTGAAGTTTGAGAAACTTCTTATAAATGGATATTGGCACCAAAGTTGGTGCTCTAATTTGGCCTTTCCTAAGCTTCCTTATAACTAGTTTGAAGATGGGACTACAGGCTTGATGGGTTTCTAGTGACACGAGCCATGAAGAAAGGAAATGTGGGAAATCCAGACTCTTCTTTGGGTTGTGCTTTTCACCTAATATGCTGAACAGGAAAACACACCAAAATATAAAGGTAAACAGGTGACAGCTCCCATCTCCTCCTTCCCTGTCTTCCCACTTCCCTCCACCAATAAAGGCCGCAATTATATTTTGGGCAACAATGTAAAAAACTGAAAAATTAATAAAACCTGATGGCTACCCCCTGTACCCCAGAGGTTATCCTAGAGCTTGATGACAGCTGCAGTGCAGAAAAATCTAGCTGCATACTATTAAAATTCTCCCATCAGGACCTGGACCACATGTAGACTGTAATTACCAGAGTTATTGCCGAGAGGAGACCATACAGAATGCAATTATGCTATTAGGACAGGGTAATCAGAATAGCTTGCTTATTACAGAAAACCATAATACTTGTCCTACGCTATTATTTTCACTTATATAAAATAGCCTTCTTAGAAGATACTACAATTAACCAGTGATTATGCATATCAGATCAGTTTTCAATGGATATGGTTTATATGATAGCACAAGACCTGAGAGAGAATCACAGTTTAGTGTCCATGCATTTAAATAGTACAGATACTTCTGCAGTGACCCACTGCTGTAGGTGTGCAACTGCGAGTTCCCATTATCCTCTGTCAAACTGATGGACAGTGGTATCAAACACAAATGTGAAATGCCCATAGAAATGTACAGTTAGAACTGTCAAATTTCAGACAAACTCTAAAAAGAATATAATTACTATTCAAACATCACTGTTACTGGAATCCGATGTTAGAGCCACTTTGAATTTGCTGCTATGCAGATAAATGGGTAAGACAAATACACTGTGATACTTGTGATCCTAAAGCTGCCGACAGTTTATGAAAATGATACTATATACATCTTTGGAAACAATTGCTGTAAATAACCCATCTGTCATGAGAAATAATTCTAAATAACAAGGTTGTCATCTCAAGTAGACTGAAGATGGCAGTGGAACGTATGAAGCCTTCTTCACATCTCAGAAGGCAGAGTGTATTACGGACAGAACAACAATGAAATAAAGCAGCTACTTCAAACCACTCCAGACACACTGTTTTGGAAGAGTCCCTTTGAAGTCGTACCTTCTGAAAGCTATCCAAATGACAAGATGAGAGCTGGAGCACTGGGTCAGTCAGCCTTGTTGCAATGGTAAAACACCTACAAAGGAACCTCAGTGCTGTTTCTGGAGGATATAAAACATCCGAGTTATCGATGATTTTGGTTCGTGCGCAGATGTATGTTACATGGGAAATGAGAGAACAAAATAATTGATTTTGAGAAGGCATAATTACAAACTTCAGAAGAGCAGTCATGATTTTTCACATTTGGAATGTGACTTGGATGTTTAATGGAGTGGTAGGACTTCAGCATTTTATTTGCCCCTCTGAAGATGGAATTACTGGTTTGTGCTATCAAGTGATGATAAGATCTGACTTGGAAGCTGTAAGCCAGGAAATACAGTACTGCCATTAGCAACACGTACAAGACCAATTTTGCAGATTTCAGCATGTAGCATTTGTTATTCTCTGGAGAATCTTCTAGTGCCAGTTTTTGACCTCTTCTACACAACTTCCTTTAGCGTAAGATCTGAGCATGCATGAGCTTTGGCTCTCTAGCACTTGCCTTTGCTCTGAGCTATCGGAGTCAGGAGCTGGAAGATTCACAGCTCTCTGACTCTGGTAGAGACACAGGCCCATGGAGCAGTTACCAAACATGTTCATGACTCAATACCAACACCTGTAGAGTGGATACAGGCTCCTTGGAAAAGTCTTTGAGAGTCGTATAATGCAAGAGCAGTATTTATGTGGTAAAACAGCTCCCAAGAAGTTGCCAACCACAGCAATGCGGAGAAAAAAAGCAGCCGCTTACTATATAGACCTTGCCTAGTAGCTGTTCTTTCAACAACTTATATATGCAATTACACATCTATTCACCATCACTGCAGGTGCAGGCTGAGCAACAGCACGTGTAGAAATGTGTGTGGGTGTGCAAATGCTTCATTATGGTGACTTGTTAGCACAGCGAGTGAAGCTTTGTGTCCAACAAATGTAAATTAGGTGCTTAGCTTACTTGAGTGAAAAATAGTTCACTTTGCCTCCTTAGCCCATCCCTCTCAACAGACATTGGAAAAGAAAGTGGTTAGATTCTTTCCTGCCCTGCCAAAGTAGCAGCTTCCATCTAAAACCTAATCCTGCTTTCTTCTGCTGTCCTCAGGTTTGTAACAATGAAGAGAAGTGAATCTTGAGGAATTAGTCATGTTGAATGATATTTTAATCACATGCATGATATGCTCTTACGTAGCATTAGAATAAGAGGTGTCACATCTTGTGTTGTCATTTCTGGGACAGAAAACTGGGACTGCTAGCTAGCTTTAAATCATTTCTGGCATTAACGAGATTCTGACCAGAGGCTCTCTTTCATGTTCCGGATATGCACTGCATTATTTTCTATTATACCACAATACGTTGCAAAGGAACAGCTAAGTTACCAAGACTAATCCTTTAAGTCTTTCTTTCTTTATAGTGTCAGACAAAATAAGACTATGCCATATTTCCGTAATCTCTCTTGTATTATGAGAATATTATGATCTATAACAACAAAATCCCTAAACTGCATGCATTCCCGTTGGCTCTGATATACTTAACTTGTCTCTTTCTGCCAGAAAAGCTATTTCTAAGTCTGTATGACTTCGTTATAATAGACGCTATCAAGCTAAAAAGTCAGATCATTAACATAAAGCAGGAAAAAGGTTTTCTGGTCTTTAAAAATTAGTATTTCTGAAAAGACATGATGTAATACCTCAGGTTCTCCTCTTTCTTCAAGAAACTACTTACAATGAAAGTCAATATTGAAGATCTAGGGTATCTACTTCTGCTTTTTTCTACCTAGATACATATATTTAGAGTAATCTGCTCAAATTTTTATTCTCAGAAAACTTTACATCAGTTACCAAGATCTAAGAAAGATTTCTGCAATGCTGTGATGGCAAATTGCAGGGGAATTTCTTGAGGGAGGGTGGAGGGGAATTTGAATTAAAAACTAATTAATTAAACCCACTAGAAGTAGCCTTTCATTTCTTTTAATAGGATGAGGAAAAAAAAAGAAAAAAATATATGTATATAGGTGTATTCTCCTTTTGAGAGATCTGTCCTTTTGGATGGAGTGAAAACATCATCCCATACATACCTATTAAAAAATGTCGGCTGTGTTTCTGTGTTGATATTTTCATGACATCTAAGCTGCTAAGAGTATATTCAGTAACTTAACCGTCTTGAAATCACTTCATTAGAGCAGCCAAGCAAGCCACGATCATTGCACAAGCTCTTAGCAGTGTGGTTTTTGTTTGGGTTGGAAAGTGGGAGGTGTTGTTAGGGTTTTTTTGTTATTTTGCAGTAACTTATTAAAAAAAAAAACAACAGACAAACCAAACTCTAAAATGCTCAACAGGCAGAGAAATAGAGGAACGGGTAAGTACTAAATCCCAGGATGGGAAGTGGAATTAATTTTCTGCAGGTGCAGGACAAAAGAGAGCTGATTATATAAAATACTATTTCCAAAATAAGACAGATGAGTAATGCCCCAGGTCACAGTGCAGGTTTTTTTTCAACGATGTTGCTAGAACTAGAGACCTTTGATGTGTTTGAATAAAGCTTAAACACATCCTAGAAGTAGTGTTATGAGAGTGAGTGAGAAAAATATAAACGGAACAGCAAGTTACTGAAAACAGCTTCTTCTATTTTTTGCTCCCAAGTTCTTCTTTCAGAAACAAGGGTTATTTAATCACTTTTCATCTCATGTTGCCCACAATAACTTTGGGGCTTACTGGCAACTTTCACCAAAGGATATAGCTGATGAAGAAAGACAGTAGTGACTCTATTAAGTATTACCTGTAGGAAAAGCCTCGGTGTGAGGCCAGTTTTGCTTACACACCAAAGCATCCACACAAGAGGGACACTCTAAGAACCCTGAGGGAATAGTTTTCAGTCAGACTGATACCTCATTAGACAATAGAGGATCCAGTCTTAAGTCATAAATGAGGTTTTTGACAGTCTAAGATCAAATTAAGGACTGAAAATGCTGAAACTCTAGGACAGATGGCTTTGTTGGCTTCTCTGTTGTTACAGTAGTAACACCCATTCTATTTCCAGAAGAATAATTTGGTGAACGGGATCTGGAGCAGGGGGCTGCTCGATTTGCTAGGGCAGAAGAAAAAGGGTAGCTAACAGAACCAACTCAGGCTAGATGGAAGGAAAGTGAAAAAAATGTGGAGAAAACAGACTGAAAAGTTTAAAAAAGTTGCAACAAGCTCTGCTCTTCCACAAGAGAACAAGAGAATGCAGGAAAGCACCAACTCCGTGAGATAGGAGGAATGCCAGTTTTCCAGATCAACCTGTGTTTTCAAAGATACTTTCTTGGACTAAAGAAGGGAGATACAGGACCTATTTCTATTACAAATTAGGGCCCCTTCTTAAAATGTTTTCATTCCCACACAATATTCTGGATTTTTGAAGGACGCTTCTTTGTAATTTTACTTGTTAAAATTACCTCTTTTCCTTGGCTTCCTTTCAGTTTACTCTTCTGGTTGATCTACAGCAGAAAATGTACACCAAAACACTAAGAAGTCTATTTGCTATCCATCTTGACAGCTGTTGTTCACATACCCTATGCTTGCCTTAAGAAAATACGCATTTGGTCATGTCATCTGTTAAGTTAACCACTATTGTGAGGGTTCAAGTAAACTGGCCTCAGGCAATGGCTGATATTTGCTCCTATTACAAACCTAGCAGAGCCAAGGCTTTAGCGTGGATGTAATTTTTTTGTATCACGCCATTCAATTCTGAATTGGTATCAGTGGTTTATAGTAACATAGTATGTACTTGAGGAGCTCGTGGTGTTCCTTAATGTAGGGGATTCCCAGATCACGGTAAGGTCACTTATGTGCCTCACTTGCTGGAAGCATTGTTACAGGTTGCTAGGTTCTCTAGAGCTAAGGATCTTGTATGTGAAACCTGAAGTGACATACATAGTTTATCTCAATTCTAGGTTTTCCCATTAATTTTCTTGAGTTACTCAAGTAACGAGGCATTTAAAACTCATGGTGAACAAGTGGGGAATTTGTATGACTGAAGGCTTAGGCTCCATCTTCTTTTTTCTAGAGCTTTCTCTGCATAGCTAGTATTCTAACACAAGTATTTATTCTCAGCTTCTAGGTACTGTACCACAGAGCAAGGTCAAACGAGCAACTGTTATGAAGTAAACCTTTTAGCTGAAGTTAAGTGCTGTAACTGAGTAAGATGCTTTTCTCCTTGAAACCTCTGTGACCCCAGAAAGATGCTACATAGTCTGCATAACTGCTATAATTAAAATCTAAAAAAACCAGAATTTGCTCATCCATCATTACAAATACAGAGCTTACAAAATTATAAAAGTCCCATCTGTAAAGCAAAAACTTCAGAGAAACCCAATTAAGTCAGGGTTACACGCACTATCGTGCACTGTGAGTAACCCCAAAGGGGCTGAGGATTTTGGTAGCTGAGAGCAGGCAACCATACAAAACCAGTTTGTCAAATAGTCCCCGCTGCTGCGAGTTCCAAGACCTGCCAGTGAAAGCCTGCACAACTTTTCTCCCCTTTTCTGTGATAGCTCCTGAAATCCCCCCTTGCTCTGAGCTATCATTAGAGATGACTGGCACACTTGAGTGTTTTTCACTTGTACTGTCATTTTCTCTCTGCTGCCGAAACAAACTGTGATAGTCAAGATTTAAGGTTCTCGATCCACCGGTCTCAAGTCTAAGTTGAAATAATGTTGTGACACTAGGTATTGTGTGGGAAACTTTCCAGGCTCCAGTTCTAAGCTTGCCGTCATCTGCTTCTATCCCTTGTCTTCCCCAACTTTGGCCACCATACATAGTTTGAAAGCATTTTAGCTCTGGAGGCTGCAGTGTTCTGGATTAGCTACTTCTTGTAGAACAATCTCATCACATCTCCTACACACCAAGACCTGGAAATAGGGAAGAGTGTATAATTCTTCTATAGAATAGCAGCAAACCTTTCTGTTGAGAATGTTTGCTCTATCTAAATATTCCACACATTCATATCATTCATGATGAAATAATTCAAAAGTACTTGTAGGAGTCAAGAAACTCTCTTGGAGACTGACTTCCACCAATGTTTTGTCCAAGTTCCCCCAAGCAAGCAGGACTGGCTCTAGATGCTGAGCAAACTTGTAGATGCTGAGCAAACTTGCCCATAGCATCAACACCTGTGTTGATGATTGACCCTGAGTCAGAAGATTGACCCTGAGTCTTACATGTGGTGTTCACAAGTGCTCATTCAGCCACCCTTTGCTTTGCTTCCAGGCTGTCTCAAGCTTCAAGTCAGGTACGCTCTCCCTAAATAGCATCTTCTACTGCCTCTGTGAAGAACACTGTCCTAGACGGGATAGACCACAGTGTTGACCCAGTAGAGCATTTCTTATGTTCTTATAAGGATAAAAAACCCAAGTCTTGGTGCAGGCTGTTTAGTTAAGAGGTAAGATGCAGACTTCTGTGAGCAACTGAATGAAATGTGACAGGCATTCACAACAGATCAATATGGGCAAGGCATAGGAAGACTGCATGGCCCCGGGGATGTTGCAGCCCTCAGAAAAGGCTGAAAGCTTGATGCAGTGATCTACGTCCAGTTGCTGGTTATGCAGCAATGAACAGTTTGAAGATTTAAAAAAAAGAAAGAAAAAAAAGAAAAAAAGAATAGGGAAGTTAACACAAGAGCTGTCTCTTCATAATATGCGACAATCATGAAGTGCTCTATGCATAAGGACATGCCTTTCTTTAGTTATAATCACAGATCCGCATGCGTGAACCATGTGTGATTACAGGATATTACTGTACTACAGAGAGCAAGATAAGATACCCTTTGATTAAGACCATCTTACTGAAATATTAATGCAGACTTGAGCATGAAGCTATTGACCTGCATCAAGTAGTTATATGATGTGCTCTCCAGGGCATGTATAAATTGTGTATACATTAGACCATAAATCAACTTGAATTTCAAAGAAAAGCTGGGATCTAATGGGCACAAAGAATCCATTGTATTAGCATACAAACTCCAGCTACATTTGGAAGCAAAGTGAGGGTATCATATTTAGCTTTACTTACTCTTCGGTATTTATAGATCTAACCTGCTTAGAGAAGCCAGGGTAATTAATTCTACATATTAAATTTTAAAAATACAAAGCCACAAATTTGGTTTTAAAATGCCAGAATGTTATAAATAAATAAATGCTGTAGCTCATTCATTACAGCATGAACTGAGCAGTCTTGAAACAAGAGTTCCACAACTAAAGACGGAAAGATTAATACTGTTACTTAACTGTTTATTTTAATGGATAGTTACGTTTCCAGATAAACATGACTCCAAGCATTGTATCTCATTACATTTTCAAAGTGTGGTGCAAACATTAATTGATGGACTAATCATTCATAGCTAAACCATCTTAATTCATAGCTAAAGTCTGAACTTTTTTATTATTTGACAAACGTAGGAGTTTCTCTTATTTGCACAGAGAAGCAAATAATTGTGTACACAAATTATTACGGGTGCAAATTAAGTCTGAATACTTGTACTTAATGCATGCAATCAAATTTGGAGTTTACTTTTGTTTTAAAATAAATCCCGTAACATTAGAGGAAGATAAGACAGAGTTTCAGTACTCTGTAGACTTCCTGATTGACTGAACCCTTTCCACTCTGTTCAAGTGCCCATTCTGCCTAACTTAGGGGAGTGATGCTTGGTTTTGTTTTTTTCTTTAAATTCTGTCCTTACTGAAACTGGTGTACCTGTACTTGCCCAAAGACTGACTCTCTGAAGACTTTGAACACACAAAAATTCTTGTCCTAAATGTCCAAGTGAGAGGCCAGTCTTGCCTGTGATTTTCAATAAACTGTCCTAGTGTAACATTATGTAAGAGAGGAGTTTCAGATTTTTTTTTTCCTTAATTCACCAATTTTCCTAGTTGTACTTGCCTAAACTGTTTTCTCCATTATTAGTAATATAAAACACTGGAAGCCACAGAACAGAAACTGCAGCTACATTAAAAAAAAAAAAAAATTAAATTAAAAATCAACATCTGAGAACAGATTTCCTTTTCCATACAAAATATCTTTTTCCTCACCATTTTTTTTCCATGCATTGACTAGTAGACTCCTAGATACATAAGCAGTGTGTATCACAACAGCGGTACTGCTGTATATGATTTCTGTGGCTAAGATACTGGAATGAGCCTCACAAAATCCAGAATCAACTTCCAGTGGTGCCACTGGCTTCCTACGGATACTGAGAGAAGGCAACATTCTCAACAGAGAATTGAGCAACAGCTCAATTCCCCGTGTGTAAAATATAAGGAATGCTTGGGGTTTTTTTCACTGTTTTCTGTTTTTTTCGAATTAGATTGCAAACTACTTGCAGTGGGAACAGTTTCTCTTTCTATGCTGCAGAGCAACTGGCACAATCATGCATTATTTCAGACATAGCCCACAGGTATTTCTCAGACGAGACATCTGAGTTTGGAGAATCTGAGCCTGAATCTTTTTTGCAATCTGTGATAGTTCTTTTGTGATGCATGAGAACTTCTGAAGAGTTAAAGAGGGAAACAGAAATGTCCTTTGTAGAGAGTATACGAGAGACCTGTAATACTTCTCTGTGTGATGCATAAGATAGTACGACTCTGAAAAAGCCCGTTTTCACTCATACAGCTTGCTTTGATGGTTGTATACGTGAGACCTAGAAGTTTCCTCAATAAGATGCAAATGCATTATTTAGATACCAATATAAAAATTAAAGAAAATCAATGCTGCATTGTTTGCATAGTGCTCAATGTCCAGCCTTTTAACGCCAGAGCATAGTTGCTGCAACCAAACGTATGTGTGAAGAAAGAACTTGTGTGTGTATAATTAGGTTCCTTCTGGTGCATGAGAAAGGGTTCCCAGGAACTAGGGGAGATATAATATTTAAGACATTCTAGAACTAATTAATTCTGATTCAACAAGGGATAATAGAAACTGTTAGATCAGATAACTAATGAAAAAGCTTTTCACTGACATGTGATAGACTACCTGCTCTAACTCTGATACTCAAGTTTAGACCCAACTCTTTATGGTCCCAAGGGTTCTGCTAGTAGCACTGAGAGTAAGGGAAGCACCAAGCATCTGGAGTATCAGAAGAGCAGCACCTTGGGTCTCTGTAGTGTGGGAGTAGAGCCCACACCTGCACTGTGTGATGGTCCCTTATGCTTGTGCATTTCAAAGTGAGATTCTGCCCAATCTTTCTGCTCAGAAGACAGGGATTGTAAAGCTAGGAGGAAAACATGATTCCATTATTACTCAAGGGTGCAGAAGTAACTATAGGTGCAAAAAAAGTTTATAAAACATCAGGTACTTCCAATACGATGACTTCACTCTCATAAATCCAGTCTAGGTTATAATGGTGTATAATCAGTACTTCCACTTCTTGGATAAAGAGGTTTAAATGGTTTAAGTATCTTTGCAGCAACATTCAAACTACCTGCCAACTTGGGATTTAGGAGAACAGAGAACTGTAAAAAACTTCCTTCCTTCCCCACCCCCTCCCCCCC
>VZZY01013225.1:47616-59678 GCA_013400335.1 Eurystomus gularis | reverse complement strand
CGGTTCGCGCAGCCCGGCCCACGGCTGCTGCCTTCCCCGGGGATCGCCGCGTCCGTCCCGCCGGGTGCGGGCTGAGGAGAGACTCCCCGCAGGAATTCCGCTCCTGCCCCGGGCTGCAAACCCCGGCAGGTTTAACCGGGATTCACCTCCACTTGGCAGGTACTTGAGCCTGGAGTTTAACCTTAGCAGCACAGAATCGAGAGCCTCGTTTTAGAAAAACGTTTTAGGCCCACATAACACTGCGCTAAAATTGGTAGTTAATGGTTTGACCATATCAGCTGCTTAAAGTTATCTTCCCCCTCTTGATTTAGTAAGGAGCGGAGGGAAGGCTGCTATTCCCATTATTTCCAAGCAGCTGGAAACAATGTAAGCTGGAAACAGGGTAAGTGATACGGGAGCACCGTCCTGCGAGGGAGACAAATATAGTGTAATTATTGTAGTGGTGTTTGCTTTCTCCTTGCAAGTGGCAAATTGCATAGGAAATAAGTAGACTTTTAAAATAACTATTTTGAGCACTTAAATTCCATTAGGAAATAAAAGGTATATGAAAAAAACCCCCCTTTTTTTTTTTTTTTGCTTATGCTTTGCTGTTGGAAGTGTTTGTATTGTAGAAGCAGAGCTCACTCATGTTTTTAGGGATAAGTTTAGATAATTTGTACCCTTCTCAGAGATGTCCTTTCTTTTTTATTATGTATTGTAATCAGACAGTACATTCTGATTCAGATCTCATCTTGCTGTTACCAAATCTGAAATAACTTTGATGTGTAGGTTTTTCAAATTAACTCAAATAGCAAAGATCATTCAGTTGTCAGCAGAAGTGGAAAGAGAAAATTGGTGTTCTGTGCTAATTGGATGAGAACTGAGGAATCTTCAACATCAGAGCTGCAGGACAAGATTCTGATTCCACTCACGTTAGTGTCAGTTTCAGCACTTACTCAATGGCATTTTGATGTCATCTCTGTGTCAGTTTCAGCACTTACTCAATGGCATTTTGATGTCATGTCTGTGTCAGTTTCATTTCTGTGTAAGGCAGGACTTTAGCTAGTATTTCACACACTGACCATGACATACAAGAAATTTGGCAGTCAGAGAGCTAAAATACTTTGGGAGTCAGGGGCACATGAAACTGGTGACAGAGCTTCCTCCAGTAGATCACAGTTTGCAGTTCTTGGGGACCTGAAATCTAGTGAAGACCATAATAATCAGGATTTATGAGCATCTCACAGGAAGTCCAAGTTAGCAACACAGTATCTGTTTTGAGATTGAAGTTGTGTATTGCAAAAGCCACTCCCCAGAATTGGTTCCAATTCTCATACTTGGGTGCTCCATGGTGTAACAGCAGTGTCAGTGGAGCTGCAATGCACAGACCTATTTAAGAGAATTCTTCCACAGGGAAGAACACCATGGTCACTCTATGGTACGTTCTTACTTCTCCGAGCGCTTCTGTGTGTTACCTCGTTTTAGATGTGTCTGGGATAGAGTGAACCTTAGGATAGTTCCATTTCCTGCTCACCAATTCCTGCAGTTAGGCCTGAGAAGGGAAGAAGAACAGCTTCAAATAAATTCAAGTTGGTTGAATTTTAAGGAATACCATTCCTACACAGTAAAGTTGCTTCTTTCTAAGAGATGAAGTAAGGATTTATGTAGCGTTTTGCATCCTCATTTATGCAAAATATGGATGTGCAGTAAGATCATTGCTGTGGAGGCCGTTTCTGCTCTTTTGCAGATGTAGTAAGTCCTTTTAAGGAATTATTCTCCAGCAAAAACTAAGCAATTTTTTAAAAACTTCTTAAGTATCTTTTTTTTTTGACAGTTGTATACATTGCCATGACAACAAGCAATCTTTTAAAAGTTTGCTCCTCTGCTGTCCTGCAGTTTAGTATGCTGTTTCATAGTGGTGCAGATGCCCTCTTGCTGCAAATTTTGGAAGCGCAGGCTCCTCAGGAATTTAAAGACAACCGATTTGATGGACAGAGGTAGCAGCTGTTTTTCTAGGATCAATTCTAATAGTAAATTTTTAACCTCAAAAGTTATCCCGTGACAGAATTAGATGGATCTTCTATTCCATGGCTTCAAAGCTGGAAACTATGACATCATAAGCAAAGTGAGAACAATTTAATCATGTACATTTCTGTAGTTCTGTTGTAAAATACACTTTGGCAGCCTGGCTTCCAAACAGCAGTAGACTGTAATTAGGTGAACACTTTCAGACTCTACAGCTTTGATCTCCTGTGGTTTTGGAAACAAAGCCTTTTAACATCTTTATCCAACAAGTAAAATGCAGATCTTGTCTGTTGTACTCTTCCAGTGAGGTCAAGATTCAGATGGTTGTTGCAAAGCCCCTTTCTAGGCCAAGTGCCACATAGAAATAAAACTGCAAGTAAGATTTTACAAACGCTGTTTCTGATGAATTTATTAAAGAGCCAAACTCTGAACCAGAATTTATGAGCATGTATGAGGTAATTAATTAATATTTAAAAGGCAAGAGTCTGTCTTCACTAGGATTACAGTGTCTGTTAAAACACAAGATTCTGAGAGCACAGTTACATGATGTGGTGACTTCAGTAGTAATTTGCTTTCAGGAGTTCTATTTTGACTTGCTTGTTCTGTCCATTGTAGTTTGTTCTTCATCAGTTGTGCCAGTATAGTTGTGGGACTGTGGTATAAACTGGATCAATGAAAAGATGAAGGTTAAAAAGCAATCTCCTTTCTTTAGTGCTGCTTCTAACCTGGCCTGTGTCAGCGATCAGATTTTCTGTATGGTCAAATGAAGAGTTGCATCAGCACAACTGGCAGGGTTGTAAATGACGCGCTCAGTAGGGTGTGTCGTGCAAGAATGATCTATGGGGACTTTGTTGGCAAAGTCCTCTTGTCATGTGATTACACCGAAAATGACATTCTCACAAAGCAGCCTTGTCACTCACCGAAGAATTCAGGAAACACTCTGAAATGCTGTAGTGAGGAGTGCATTTAAGGAAGTATCACTAATGTATTAGAAGGACATTGGATGTTGCTCTGAAGCTGCTTCCAGTGTTTCAAAGCCATTGGCATAATCTACTGTGAAGCCAAAGCAACAAGAGAAATCCACATGCTATGAAATACTCGTCGGACAGACAAGCATTTGTCAGCATTGGGAGATTTTAATCATTTGGGTTGTATACCATGTCCATGAGTGCTGTGCAAGTGTACAGCAGTGTCAGGTAAGCATGCCAATTTGTACGGGAAACAACAGCAGGCACGGCACTGGAAACAGAGATATAGGCAAGCTGGAGTATGGAATGGGCTTTAGAGCTTTAGATCATAGAGTCCAGCTGTAAACCTAGCACTGCCAAGTCCACCACAGGGCAGCCAGTTCCAATTCTTGATAATGCTTCCTGTTAAGAAATTTTTCCTAATATCCAGCCTAAACCTTCCTGGCACAACTTAAGGCCATTCATCATGGTTGTACAAACATATACTTCTAGGGCTAGACATAAAAATATTACATTGGAAGAGAATTCCCAGGATGGATTTTAATGTTGTCTGTGAACCATACAGGTATTTTAGGCCTCTCTCCTAAGACCTAATTCTGCAAGACCATGTCCCTGAAGCTTTAAGGTCCGGTTGCAGAACTAGATTTATTATTAACATGTAGCCTAAAAATGTTTTAGTCTAACCAAATTTGAAATACAGAGATCTGGAACACAAATTTTTGCTAAATATGCAAATAATTAGGCAGATGAATAGCTTCTTAGATATCTTGCAGGTCATTTGTAGACATGTGTATGGGAGGTACATGTCCATACAGCTTAGAGATCGTATGACCCACAGTATTTACATTAGGAGCTATGCCCTTAACTTAGGGAACTAGCAAGCAGGGGTTTTGCTGGTGGTGCTGGTTTGGGGTTTTTCCCCTCAGAAAGAATCAAGTGGAAATAAGCCTAATTAGATCAGTCAGGGAAGACGTCAGTAGGTTTGCTTCTTCAAAAATCATTTGGAAGCCATGAATTATTTTAACATTTTGCCTTCTTTCTCCATTAGCTTTGTGGCCATTACAAAAATTCTGTTTATTAATGCATTGTGAACTGAGGCTGTCAAAATGAATCTTTTTCTTCATTTGTAAAGATGTTATATATGTGCATCTGAATGATACAGTATGTACTTCTTAAATTTTCATGTTGGCCTCCTACTGGATTTTCTGAAGAGAAGACTGGCTGACAACGTAAGAATGTCACAGCTTGTGTATTCTGTCCGTTGCAAATGTCATATAAGTATTGTTTACACAGATATTTCCAGTTCTGTAAACCAGTTACTGGGCCCAGGGTTGGGTCCATTTTATATTACTCATGGGATTTAATCTGCATTTTCCTGTACGGTGCAATGAGGAGCTCTGCTTAGGGAGCTCTATTTAATTATATAATTGGCAGTCTGCAATCCTTTGTGCTGTCAAGGAAATCATGGAGCAAATGGGTGATACTACAGACTCAGTAGTGGTTTTGTGCTCAGCGATTTGTGCTTTATTTGGCTGAACAAATATCTGATGGAGCTGAGAGAATACATGGAAAACATTATTGTATAGAGGATATTTTTGGTGTGCCTACCAGGGAGCCATAGGAATTATGTAACTGTTTTAACGAGTAATTTTGCCAACTGTCCTTTATTTATGCATCTGACGTAACAAAATCAAAGTATAATTTATATTCAGTACGACTTTTTACAACAGGAGTGTTAACAGGCCAATGGTTACGGAAATGTGTCAGTTACTATGGGCAGAGGATAATAGTCTCCTGTTAGACTGTTTTATACCAGGACTTCAGGGGTCTTGACAAAGTCAAGCAATTCTCCATTGCATTAGTATCCAGGAATTTCCCAAACTGTTATGGGATTGTATTAGTGTGATGATAGAGGTTGAGAAGTACCGGCAGACTTAACCAAATTTTTATTTTAGACTAATATCTCATATCCATTCGTATTGGGTTTTTCACATCTTTTCATTATGTTACAAATCTTATAGTGTGGTAGAAAAGTAGAAGTAAAGCGTTGTTAGAAACAGCTGTAGAGAAAAGCTTTCTGAAAGGTTAAGAAAATAAAGTTCTACGTATTAGAAAGAAATCACACTGGAGTGCTCTTTACCTTCTTCTTGGTCACAAGGTCAAGTTCAACAGTGGTAGCAGAAGCCTTGTGGTTTTATATTTTAGGGTTGCACTATTCTAAAAATAATTCAGCGCTCCCACTCTGACCTGGCACTGAAATGGAATGTGGGATGGTTGTCTGGGATGCTTCACATTTCATCAGTAAGGGAAAGTATGGTTGAGGTGGATGCTCCCAGAATTTGCCTTTCACTTAGAGTATTCTGACCTTTTGTACTTTTTTGCACTGAGGAAATACAGCGTGAAATTCTTAGAGAACAATATTTGGCCATTCTGTTTTGAAAATGTACCTAAATGTTTGTGTTTGGTGGTTGTTTTTTTTAAAGGAATCCCAACATAGAATAAGAATTCCAGTAAGCAATTTTAACAGTTAGTTTTTGTCTTGTTCTTGGCTCGGGTATGGTATGCGCAGGTTCCAGGCAGCTGCATTTGCTGGCTGTAGGCTGAACTGAACTTCCTAGAGAGGGTCAGCCCAGTGAACCAGCACGTTCCATGTGCATCCTCCCTGTCTTCAGCCTCACAGAACTCAGGATTTTCCCTGGGCTCTGCCTTGTCTTCACATGAAGCTCCTACGTGGAAAGGTCAGGGAGAGGGAGAAGACTGATGGCACCAGGCCTGTTTTATGACGTGTGTTTTAAGCACTGTAAGGTAGTGCAGTTCTAATAGCCCAAAACAGCACCTGTTTTGCAATGTGGTCATCTCAGCTAAGTCTAGATGGAGCAGAGGGGAATGGTTTTCCACTCGCACTGCCGTTTGTAGGATGAGGACGAAACCTGGCACAACAGGAGTTTGTTAGAGTCAGAAGGTCCCTGCTTTGGCACCAACCGGTGAGACACCTACTATACTAGTGCACCATTAAATGTGTTGAACTTTCTCTGTATAATCTAGACATATCCATTTTTGCATTTGTGTTATGGAATTCAGTCTTTAAGAAAGAATAAGGCTTGGGTCAGTGCAGGAGGTGGAAGCAAATGTAAGTGCCTTCTCTCTCCTAAGACTTGATAATTTCGTAACAAATAATTTTACGAACCCTGACCCCAGCTCTCTTCATATCCACTGACCAGCTTGTGTATCTGGACAAGGTGATAAAGTTTGTTGTTGAAACAGCTTCACAAGAATTTATTAAACACGCAGGAATGTTTAATAAATTGTCAATTGACAATGTTTAATAAACACTGGGCAAGAGAAGGCATTTTGAATTTTTCATTCAAAACGTCAGCTCTGATTGATTGATTAATTGTAATTAAAGGCGTTTCAAGCCCATTTCTACAAGCTGTTGCAAACAGACAGGGCTACCTGTGTCCTAGACTTGACCCTCTTTGTCCGAAGCACTGTTCTTTCAGCGAGTCGTGGCTCGCTGTAGGGGCAGCTGAATACTTTGACGATTTTGCCGGTTTCAAAGCCGGGATTGCAGCCCGCGGAGGGTTTGTGACTGACAGCCACTAGAGAGCACTATGTGATTGTAGTTTTCCCAGGCAGGGTGTGGCGGCCAAACAGAACTACAATGTGAAGTTAAATATGAAAGGCTTTTTTTCACAATATTTCCAAAGAATCCTTTTGCGTTTTGCAGAAAATAAGAGTATATTAAGCCAAGATTTTAGCACCTCTGGCGTTTCGTTTTACACAATTATGACTTGGCGAGGGCTGCTTACATCAACATTTAATTCTTGCTCAGTGGAGTTTCACAGGGCTCTGTAATGTAGCCAGGATTCACCTTTGGTGAATCTACTTCCATTTTAGCTTAGTTCTTGGAAAAGACTTTTAATTCAAATCATTCTAATTTAACAAACCATTAATGAAGTGGATCTGTGTAAAATACGCAAAAATAAGCAAACTCTTAGAAGTGGTGATTTAAAGGGAAAATGTTGCATGAATGGATCTGCTTGTTTCTTCTGATCCCAGTATTTGATGTTTCCTTATCTGAACTACACTGTATTTTTGTAGATCTCATATGGCCCATCTCCCATATTCCCCCTGAAAAGAAAATCACATTATTCTTTTCTTTTGAAGTACCCGTGCCTTGAGGTGGTTTTTTTTCTCTCTTTTCCTACAGTCTTCTGAAATCAACTGTCAGAGACCTTGGTATGTTTATGCATTATCTTTTTAAAGCTCTTCTGTGCTTTTTGGGAAGACATTCTCATTTAAGTTGTTGCTATCTTTTAGCTTATTGCATGAGCAGAAGGTGGAAAGGCTTTAGCTTAAAACTTGGCAGTGATTGTGAAGAAAGCATATTCTCAGAAGATAAGGAGCAGCCCAGAAGTCCAAAGTTTTCATCAGCAAGTCTGCAGTTGTATTTACAGCAAGTGATAAGTGCAACTGTGGTCAGCAAAGAGATTGTTGCAGAATGATGTTTCCTCACTTAAACTGGTGCTGAGAGGCAGAGCCACTCATTATACTGAAGTGAAATTGTTCTACTTCTGCTAGCGTTATCAAGCCAAAGCAGCTGTAGGGGTATAAACTGGATTCAAAAGAGATTAGATGTTAGGGCCAGCTGTGTAAATGGAACACATGGTGATGTGAAAGACCCTACCCATGACAATGGTATTCATCACATCAGAACCTGAAGAGAAAGACTAAAAAAAAGACCTGGTTTGAGTTGCAGATCCCCAACTTAGTTTGCCAGCCTGTTTGTGTCAGTGTTAAACTTGAAAACTAAACTAGCGGGTTTGGTTGGAAGTACTTGGTGACCAAGCCCACATTGCTTCCATGACACTTGAACCAATCTACTGGAAAAAAAAAAAAATCACAGGTGTCCCTGTGTATTTGTTTGTTCTTTTTTGTAGTTATTCTTCACCAGTTCTGAAAAAAACATTGTAAGAGAGATTACTTTTCCGTTTACTTTTACAGTACTAGAATGCTTAGCTGGGAAGTCATTTGGCCATATGGAAAATGTTACTGGCTTTAAACCAAGTGATGAAGTGTAAAAAATAGTCAATTTGTTTAAGCAACTTAGGATAAACAACATTCAGGTTACGGTCTAAATGACTGAAGGGTGAATAGTTTATTAAAATCTATGACCTCTCCCAGAAGTTAATAAATCTGCAAAGATTTGAGGGTGACACCTTCAGAAGGGAGCTTTTATATATTCCCTAGTGATCAGAGTGTATACTTAGGTGATCAATTTGTACTTGATTTTTGTTTGCATTGATTTGCATGCAAATTAGCCAAAGTTTGTATTTAGCTCTTCATTCTTTATCTTCTCGCTTATCTTCAGTAGGAAAAAGCCAGTGCTTACACACTTCACATTATTGCTTTTTGACTGAACCATGTTTATGTTCAGAAGGAGCTGAAAATACTGAAATTGTGACCTCTTTCAGAATTTATAATGAATGAACCTTTGTGACTCTTAAGATACAAAAATGAAATTAATGGAGCTTTTTATGTTTTAAGGTGTGCAGGCAAATATGTGAAAATTCATTAATATAGAAAAGTTTTGTAAAAAATTAAAAATCTGTCTTTAGTTTCCCAAGGAAGTAGCTATCCAAATAATGTCTAATGGATTTTGTAGGGGCCAGGAAAGGCAAGGCCAGGAAAGAAAGAGTTTTGTATACTCTGGAAAGTGCTGAGGATTCTGGAGGTTTCTTTGTTTAACCTGAATCTCCAAATCTTTAAAATGTCTGTGGCGTGGGGTTAGGGGAAGAAATGATGGTCAATTGAAATATTTTTTATTGCACTTAGATTGCTTTCTATGAATTTTCCCACCTGCTTTCTAGGACTTAGCACAGGTACTTCCTAGGAATTTTCATGATGGCTTCCTGAGAATTTTCCATGATGCTTTCTGCGAATTCCTCTAATGTGTTTAAGAAATGCCCCCAGGTGCCTTCTAGGAATTCCCCCTTTAAACTTGCACACAGTTAGCATTCCCCTGTCCTCCATAAACAAGCACATCAATCTAGTCTATGAACAATGTTTCATTCTTCTGGCACCTTCCTTGCCAGATTGAACCACAAAGAAGAGTGGCTAGATGAGGAAAAGCCATCAATTATCAAGCCGTAAATGCTGCAGCTCTTCCAGAAAAGAGCCACCCCCAAGTTGTGCCTATTCGTTGGGCACAGCAGGATGGGGTTTTCCTCTGGGTCAGTCTGAAGGGCTGGAAGTTTCCCAAAAGGTCCATGAGCAGACAAGGAGAGGAAGACAGGAGATAATTGTAGGATAACATTCCTATTGTTCAGAGAACTACTGGAGAAGTTGAGGAAATGAGCAGCGCTGCTAATTTAGGCTGGCCCAGGTCTGGCATCTGTCCAGAATGATCTAGATCCACAGAGATTTCCAGAGATAACACTGATACAAGGAAATACAAACTGCCAGAAAAGACACCCTATAAGGGACTGCAAGTTTCCACTGACTTCAGGCAAAGTTAGCACTCTATGCACTCCACTCACTGCAGTGCAGTCACAGCTGAGGAGCACAGCAGTTGGACTGTACACAGTGACATGACAGACAATGACTTTAGGACCTTGCGAGTCTGTCCTGCTTCTGCCACTGAGAGAGAGTTTTGCCATTGAGAAAAGAGGAGCAGATATCTCAAGTTAACCGACAGGACAAAGGACATAACACTGTTACGTGTCAATGCGTAATAATACAGCATGTAACACATCCTTTGAGGTCGAGTGCCAGGATTAGGAAAGTATCAGTGTGCCAAACTTATAGACTAGAAAAATTACTTGGATGGACCTCGTTAGTTAATATATGAGCTCTTTCTCATAGCATAATCCATGCAAAGGCAAGTTATAAAATGTTTACTCTTCTCCTCCTGCAAAACACATGGAGCCAAAATATTAATTGAACTTGAAAAGTATGTTTATATATTTCCCTTTAGGGCACTAGAATTTTAAACTGGTGTAAGATGTGTGACTGTTCTCCTCAAAACAGTTAACTTTTGTGGTCTAAGTTCACATTTAGAGTAAGTCCAGTCTTCCCAGCCTGTTCTGTTGGAGAAGTGATTATATTTTTCTGAGGAGAATGATGCTCAGGACATAGGGACAGTATGGTATTGTCTGATCAATGGAATATGTCAGAGCTACCTGAAAATTTCTACTCTTACTAGCTTTCTTTTATAAAAAAAACAAAACAAAACAAAACAACAACAAAAACAAACCCCAAAAATTAGTTTGTCCATGTAATTCATAAAGATGTGCATTCTTCTGTGCAGGTCTCTTGCTAAGCAAGGTATAATCTACAGATACATGTGTTTTGCAC
Organism: Eurystomus gularis; assembly: GCA_013400335.1. Lineage (NCBI taxonomy): Eukaryota > Metazoa > Chordata > Aves > Coraciiformes > Coraciidae > Eurystomus > Eurystomus gularis. The sequence continues at coordinate 49,350 of VZZY01013225.1, read as the reverse complement.
CATGAGGTGGTGATCCCTTATGATCCCAGTAATAAAGGCACTCAGGTGCTATAAGTATCACTTGAAATGGTATTTATTAGAGCTAATACTCTAAGAGTAGTACAGATAATCTTCCATCCCTTCAGATGCTAGGAACCCAAGTGTTGTAGCTGTTGCATGCTGTGCAGATCCCATCCATAGAAGCAGCTCTCCCATTTTGGTTATTCAAGCTATTACAGAAAACAACTTTATTCATAATTTCTACTGTCAAACCAAAAGGACATTTGCATGAGAACTTCTTGCTGCATTTTCAGAGAAAGCCAAGGCCATGCAGGTGGTATAGTCTTCAGTCCTATGTGGGAGCTGCCCACAGGCTCTGCTGCCAACAGCTTTTGACATTTATCCTGCAGCCAGGGCATTTGTGCAGCTCAGGACATGCCTAATGTCCAACCTAAACCTCCCCTGGCACAACTTGAGGCCATTTCCCCTTGTCCTATCATTTGTTACATGGGAGAACACACTGACCTCAACCTCACTCCAGTGTCCTTTGACATAGTTGTTTCCAGTCTGTGAAGGAAGAAAGTGATGCACATGGGACACGGTGCTGAACAGAACAATGCTATCCCCTGGCTTTGGGACTCTGGTAGTAAAACATCTCAGCTTGTGCTACTTTAATTCCAGCTGGCCATGTTCAACATGCCAGGTATTTCCCCATTTAACTCAATCTCAGGAATAAATGTCCTGACATTGAGATGTGTCATGCAGTATAACTGCAAGTAAAGTAACTAGCATTACAGAGAGTTAAAATGGAACTGCAAGATAAAATGCTATTAAAAAAATAGTCAGCAAAAGAAGAACTACATAATTTAGTTGGTCTGTAGCTTGAACATAGAGGATTCAGTAACAAAATTAGAAGGTTATGGTTTCTCCATTTCCTTCCTTCCTTTTCACATCACTTTCTGTTTTACGTAAGTTTAAGAAGACTAGCCAAAGCACCCATTGCTGTACCATCACTCAAACTGAGCCGGTGTGGAACTATTTGTTGTTTCATGACTCTTGGAGTAGAACTGTATTTTTGAAAGGGATAGCAGAGAGAACAGTCTACATGAGCCAGTTGTTAAAGCTTCTTAATGCTGTGAGTTCAAGACTCATGTATCTTTGGTTCATAGTGTTGTGTTGAACTGACTTACTTCCCGCTAAGTATGAGTCATCCTTCTTGATTAATTCTGGTAATAAAATTATGTATTAGAAGCCCCATAGGACAGGAAATAATCACTGAGGTGCTGTGGGAATGAGGGAGTCAACTGCCTGTGTAGCGTACCCTTTAGAAACTACAAAATGCCTTCTTCATGATCACTCCATAATATTAGTAGCCAACAAGCATCACTTGAGAAGAGCTTGAACTGCAAAAGTGGTGTGACAAGTTAGGGAAAGCCACTCTTCTGTCTCCTGTTGTAATGTTACGTTGAACGGGTGTTCTGTCAAGGGAATGAACGCAATCAGAAATATGCAGGATTTAAATTTAAGAACTCAATGATACTGGCTTTATAATCCTTGTAAAATCATGTTACTCAAACTGGCTGGCTTTCATGGAAGCTGTCATTTGGTCAAATTACCAACACATTTCACAGCTTAAGCCAGCTCCAATTATAACCTTAAAATAGCATCTCTACTGGCAGGAAAAACAAACCTTCAGACAAGACATGTGAAAGCAATCCATTTCCTTTAGCTCAGATATCTTATTCAATGTTTTCC
>VZZY01013225.1:14767-47595 GCA_013400335.1 Eurystomus gularis | reverse complement strand
AAAAAAAAGGAAAAACCAAAAAACCAGCATATTTGCTGAAGTAGATGTTTGAAAAAGGTGCTTCATCTCACTGAACTTTTTGCAACTTGGTTGGGTAGGTTAAGATCTAAAAGTTATAGTACAAAAAAAATTACTTCTTTTTTTTGAGTTTTATCATCTGGTGCTTTCTCTTTGACTTGCTGGTATCAGGCAATATCTAGCAGCAAACTGGAAATTAAGATTCTGGAACTCTTATTCATTGCTTTATATGAGCTGTTTGGACATGTCCTGAAACAAGTTAAACTAAAAGGCCAAGCAAAAACTCTTTAAGAAAGGATACAGAAAGACATGTGCCCACATATTATAAAGGGGGGAAATATTAAAATTGGATAGTCCTCTACTCTTTTTGATGTGGAATTTTTAACCAAATACTAATGGTGCTGGGAATTTCATATTGCAGTTAACAAGCTGCTGATCAGTCCAGCTGTTACGCTCGGTTCTGTAGTATCTGTTGTAACATCACTTTCCGTGTAAGTGTTGAATATTTTCCATCTTCAAAGCTAACACAGATGATTCTCGTAATGCACTGGGGGAAAATGCTCTTTCAGACAGAGCTTATCATTTAATGAGTGACTAATGGCTAAATTTACATATGCCCAGTACCTGGAATGAGGGGGCCTTGTGCTGTGAGTTGGACTTTTGTGTGCTGTCAGGCCGAGGAAACTGCATAGATGGTCGTGAACACAGAAGGAATAAAAGCTGTGCTTAGAGCTTTGTGGCTCAGCACTTAAATACCTGGACTGTGGTCAGTGTCTTGAGAGAGTTTCTTCCGTCTGTAACTGAAGAGAGAAATTTTGAGTGATTAAAGAGTATTTATCAGTCTTTGAATTCGTGACACCGAGTGCAATGTTTAGTCAGATATGAGAAAAGGTTACATGCAGTTAAGAATTCAAATTGTGTAAAATTTTGTATCTTTAAAGTAGTTTTCATTTAAAAGGAGGGAAATTAGATTTTTAAAGCTGGGCAGCATGGCAGTGAAAAATCTCGTTAGTAGGATCTTCAATTATTTCTTCTCTACGATAGCCAAGCAGAGTATCTTCCAGAAAAGAACTCTAGATTTCTTGTAAGCGTGCCAAAACTTGTCCCAAAATATTAAATGAGTGATTTGGAAACTGGATCATGATTTTGTGTCAGAGAAATATTTAGTTGACTGATATAAGGAAACACTTGGTTTATCACGGATTAAAGATACAGGATTCTCTCATTCTTCTCTTGTTAGATTTCAGAGAAGCTGTTTTATGTCCATGTTGGTGCTGTGAACACTGAGTTTCTTATTCTTTCTCAGCATTTAGCACACATCTAATTCAAGTTTAAAAATGCAGTCTTCAAGATTTATTTTTTTAATTCACAAATTTATTAAATTGAAAATATTTGGATAATCCAATATTAATTATTCTATTACTGCTATGACGTTGAGTGAACTGATGGTACTACCTGAGCTCACAGCTTCTTTCCCTAGAAGGGACCAGTCCAGATCCCCAGCTTGAATAAACTGGATTAGTTCACATTTGCTTGGGTTTCCCTTTGGATGCGCTGAAGTAATTGGTAATAATTTAATACAGTTACTGCTTGAGAGTTGGTTTGTTCACAGTTTTTAGCATGTAGCGTGCGTGCACTGTTTGATGGTTGTAGCTGGCAAGGTTTTACAGTGGTTTTACTGCAGTGAGGAAGGAATCAAAGAGTGTGTTCCAGGAGGGGTTTAAAGGGCCCTCTCTTGTGCTTAGTGTTCTAAACTGAAGCCATCACAGGATATGATGGTGTCTGCAGAAGCGCAAGGGACACATACAAATGAGGGGTTATAATGACAGTGAAAAAAATGAAGTTTAAACACAAAACTGAGCAGAAAATTCCTTTCTTTTTTAATACTAGTACATGATGTAGTTGTTGTAGTAAAAGGTGACAAATATTATGACTGGTCCTTCCCACTCCTTTCTGGAGTAAGATGTAAAACATGGAGGGTTAAACAGTTGGTGAAAAAAATTTCTGACCAGGTAGCTGTGACTTCAGTATTCCGTTTTGGTTCCAATGTAGTAGCCAGGGCCTAAATTCTGCAGTAGAAGTTTTTGCCTTGTGAGGTAAAATATATTGAAGTTCACACTCTTCTCATGACCTAAGACAAGTTGTCATGACTTTGGGCCAAACTAGTCTATAGCACTTAGCTGTATGATAATGGCTGGTATAGACAATTACTCACTTGGCCTTTTATAAGACTTGATGAGGAAGCAAGTTCATTTAAACTTACTTTTCACAAAGCTAAATTGTTTACTTTAATAATACTAATTTTCCATATTTCCTTGTTCTTTTCTTCATCCAACTGTTGTTGCTATTGGAAAAGAGATAAAATACCTCAAGAGCAGAAGGTTTTATATCATCTGTGTCATTTCCTTTTTATAAGAACCCTACTTAAAAATCATTTTGGCAGGAAAAAATAATAGAGATGGGAAGCATCTGATAGCAACTGAACTGCAGGCCTACAAAAATTTTCTGTCCATAACAAATGTTAAATAAGGCAGATGCTACATTAACTACACATCTGTACTGCGGCTCTGTCCCATAAAGTATCAGTTTGTAGTTTTATATGCAAAATAAATGTTTTAAAATTGTAGATTAATTATGAATTTAAATTAAGGGTAGTAAAGCATCTTCTAAAAATAATTATTTCTGATTGCATTAAGATTTATATCACAAAAACTCTCAGTCATACGCATATGAACTATATTGACTAAGACTAAGGTGATGGAAGTTTTACCGCCTTTGGCAACATTTCAGGGTGCACAAAGAGATACATCTGCTAATAAAGCTGTAACAATGCCCCCAGATAAGGCCATAGCAAAATGGTCTCCTGTTTGATGATGAGGACTCTTGAAATGTCCTGAGCTGAGTTTATAGAATTTCTTAAAAGGAAATTGAAAATAAAGTATTACATTATTTTCTGGGAAAGCAGTTTAAAAAAAAAATTGTCAGGTAATACTGATGAACTACATAAAATGCTTTTAAAATGGTAATAGGTAGGGCAGTGTACTGAAGATCCATTCCACTTGCTGCAGGGCATAGGCACATGCACCATTCTGGCTTGGCTTTCTCACTGACGTTGGACAAGTCTCTGGTTAGGGACACATAAACAAGTTATTTCAGGGCAAAGCACTGTGTGAACTTGAAATACATCAGGTTCTTGGCAGTATTGCCAAACAGACATTCTTACCCCAGGACATTCTTACCCACTTCACATTTACCTCTTGAGGTAAGACAAGAACTTATCCTCTTTTGAAATAATTACTTTTCAGAATAAGGATGTGCATGCACCTATTTCTCTTGGAATAGCTGGAACTCTTCAAGTCTATACCCTTGCTTGCCCTGCAGAAACTTCTTTGTGTATTCTTATGCTCTGCATTTCTCTTTGTGTGCATAAAGATGAATTAATGTTTTCAGTAGTTTTTAGAGTAGTATAAGATGTCCAGATACAAGCGGAATAGGTGTAATAATTCCTTTTTTACATATGAGGTGTAAATGATGTGACAGTGGGTTGAGAATCAGAACAGCATATGATGTTGGCTTGTTTCCAGTCTTGGTTTGTTACAACTAAAGCTGTGGGAATAACTTTTTTTTCTGGCTCACCAGTTGAACAGAAAGATCGGAAATTAAATGTACCTTGTTTCCAGTTTGCTCAAATTAAAGGTCCTTATTGTCCCCATAAATTGCTACGCTAATAAACTTCTGATAGTAATTTTTTAAAAAAATACAATTTCAATAGCACAATATTTTTTCTCCTTACATGACTTTCTCAAATGGATGCAGATTCTTCAATAATTGAGTGAGCCTAACTTTTATTATAAAGTTCAGCCATTTTAACAACCAGCAATCACGGAAGTGATCCTGATTCTGGTCTTGTCCTTTCCCTTGTACGAGTGAAGGTGTTTGTATGCTTTGCCAGTTCAGGGTCTTCAGCTGAAAGCAGGTGGGTTTGCAGGGTTCTTTTTCTGGTTTAGCTCCCTACACTGTTTTGCTGTAGTGTGAGAGTCATATCCCATACACAGGATCGAGGGAGGTCCTCCTCCCCCTCTACTCTGCCCTCGTGAGACCTCACCTGGAGTGCTGCATTCAGTTCTGGGCTCCCCAGTTCAAGAGGGACAGAGATCTACTGGAGAGAGTCCAGCAGAGGCTACAAGGATGATGAGGGGACTGGAACACCTGCCTTATGAGGAAAGGTTGAGAGACCTGGGGCTTTTTGGTCTGGAGGAGAGAAGACTGAGAGGGGATCTAATGAATGTGCATAAATATATGAGGGCTGGGTGTCAAGAAGTAAGGGGCAACCTCTTTTCACTTGTGCCCTGTGATAGGACAAGGGGCAATGGATGCAAGCTAGAGCACAGGAAGTTCCACCTCAACATGAGGAGGAACTTCTGTACTGTGAGTGTTACAGAGCGCTGGAACGGGCTCCCCAGAGAGGTTGTGGAGTCTCCTTCTCTGGAGACTTTGAAGACCCATCTGGATGCGTTCCTGTGTAACCTGCCCTAGATTCTATGGTCCTGCTTGGCAGGGGGGGTTGAACTCAATGATCTCCAGAGGTCCCTTCCAACCCCTAACATTCTATGATTCTATGAATTTGCTAGAGTGCAGGTGGTGTGAAGATGAGTTCTTTTGGTTGAAACCAGGCGTTCAGCTGACACAGCAGTATCATGGAACTGCAACTTCACTTTCTCCATTTGAGAGAAAAGTGCATTATTTAAAATCTGAGATTCCTCTTCCGAAGCATATTTGTTGACTAAATACTTCTTGCACATTCTAACCCAAGCATAAGCACTATTTACAAATCAGAGAGTACACTTGTAAACTCTGACCTAAGCATTTGGGGTTCTAGTTGTGTATCAAAGCTGAGTATTAAAGGTTTTGTAAATCATTTGGTGCCTAGTTTTTCCACTGCTACAGTGCAAGGCTGGCTTGCAAAACTCTATATGCAAAACATCACGGTGCAGGCAATTAGTATAGCCGCATACATCCAACTAGGTACCTCTTTCTGTAACTTTATTGCTATTTGCTTTATATTCTCTGAGAGCCTTTGTTGGTTTGATGCTGCCATTTGATTGAACTGCTAGAAAAAGATTTAATGAAAGATATTCGAAGAAGTCATCCCCATTTATATCAAGGGGAAGGAACACAGAATTCATTGCTCTTCGGTGTCACTAGCCTTGAACCTGGCATAGCCCTACACCCACTAGGTCTGGGTGGTAATACTCAGTAGGACCAGTCGCGTGTCTCATCCATGGACATCAGTACATCTTTTGAGCACAAATTCCACGCCTGGCACTTTCAAATTTTGCTGCCACATTAAAGTAGCCTTCTGCACTGAGTACATATTTTGTGTATACGTAAATGTAAGATAAAATGTAAAGTAAAATAAATTAGTAATGACTGGATACCACTGAAATGTATGGGCTGCATAACCCCACCAGAAGCATGTTACCTTTTCCTTCCTGGATGAAATAATGTGTTTAAGCTTCTTGCGAATTATTTCTTATCCTTACAGAGTCTGCATAGTAAGGGAGGAAAACATGTTTTTGGAGGGGTGGAGCTGTTAACCACCTCAGATCTCATGTTACAGCTCACCACAGATTTCATGTTACACCTGACCACTGGTTGCTCTGCCAAAGGGGCATGCATAACTTGTCTTAGCCTGCTGAGCATTTTCAGCTTTCTCCCTCTTCCCTACATTTTTCAGGGAGAAGAGGTTATGTTCCCGAGGAGACCAGTGGAAGAGCCTGGTCAGTACTCTGCACTGATCCTAATCAGTTATTTTTTGCAGAAGAGAGAAGGCACAGAGCGTATCAGTCAGTGGAAACTTCTAAGACAGTGCTAAAAGCATAAATCTTCCTTGATTGTCTGGCTTGCTTTTAAAGAAATGTAAATTCTCACCGGTGTACACTGCTGCAGCTTATGCAGGGATTTTACAGAAAGCCTAGTTCCTGAAGTTTCTTTTCTCTCCCAGTGTTTTCGTCCACATACTATGCACAAAGGAGATTTAGTAATATCTTTCAAGAGTGTTACGGACAAACAGTGGCTTTGTTGTTTGTGCTCATTCTGGTGTAATAGCAAGAAAGTAATTTTAGCTGTCCAGGCAAGGGTGAATTTTGCAGTCCAAAGACAGGGTGTAACTAATTACCCCTGGAGGGTGGGGCTGCTTGGGTAGCACAAGTAAATAGTGTTGCTAAAAGAAAATGGGATACTTCTCTTTCTTCCTTCCTGCCATCCCCAGTCACTGCCACTCAGTATGATGTGACCCATTCCTCAGTGACAAAAGGAGCCATCCAGGTTCTGCAGGAATCTAGTACAATTGGAGTGGCACGCAGTGCCTTCCACGGCCTGTTCTGTTGTCTGCAGTCTGCTGTCTTAGGCAGGAGCTATTGTTCCTATACTGACTGGCAGCCATTCCTGGAAAGAGAACTATATGTACCTTGTAAATGGTGAGGAGCTGGCAAACCCATAGCAGAAAAAACACTTGGCAGGGAGAAGTCTTACTTGAGCCTGCCATGGTAAGGCTGCTTCCAGTTCGCAAGGCAGGGAGGAGGAGAACAAGCACTTTCTTAACAATATAGTCTTCTAGCAGTGACGCCACACCAAGCTGGAAGCTGTTTCAACAATACAAAGGCCTTGGGGTGATTTTTGTGAAAACAGAAGTATGAATGCCATCACTTCAGTGAAATGCTTTGGCAAATGCTAAAAATTTTGAAATCTTAAATTTAAGGTAGGGTTGGGATTATTTGTCGGTGTCATTTTTAAATGAAGATCCCACTGGTTTTTAGCTCCATTGTGAATGTGACCAGCTGTATTTCTTCTGTGATCAGCTCTCTGATTTGGTCCAAGTGGCACCTGGATGCAGTAATTAAGTCTTCATACCATGCCCCGGACACCTGATACATATGTAAAGAAGAAACAGGAGGAGGAAATGAAAAGAGTGTCTTGCAAAGTGAACTTGAAAATATGCTGAAAGGAACTCTGGAAAGAGCTAGTGAAAAGCATAGGACAGGCATGTTAACTGAGAAGGTGCAATGGCTCTGCTGACAGAAGAGCCTGCACAGAGCAGGGGTCTGCCCAGGTCGCCCAGTGTACGGCATCCACTCTTCTTTCTTACAGCTAAGCTTCAGGCTGAGTTTATGTGAGGGCCAGCTAAGCTGCACACAAAGCCTGGAAAAGAATTTGAGGTATGGTAATTTCTTTTTAATATGTTTTGACTTTGTTGTGTTTGAGGTTTTTTCCTCTGCTCTTTTGATTATGTGCATGATTAAGCATCTAAATACTGTCTGTCTTTGTGGGGGCTTTGTTCCACTTTGGATTTATTTTGTGCTTGGTTTTATTTTCTATTTGGACCAAATGAAAATTAATAATTATATGTTTGTAAGTAACTTGGTTAAGATTTAAAACCAAAGAAGGAGCATTTTTCTTTTTGTTTGTATGTATCTAGCTTCTTTAAGAAACCTTATTTTTGTATTCTAAATTCTCAGTGCTTTGTTGTAGTCTAGAAGGTTTAATATGGTAAAGTTGACTGCCCAGAAACCAACCTACCTGTGCAGAGGCGCAGTTTGGCAGAATTGATCTTTTGCAGTTATTTTTAAAAGGTGTATCTTGGTAGAAGTATAAAATGGTGGCAATTTCTGTTAAATTTAAAAGAAAAATGCGATTAACTATTTGTTTGTTTTAATCTAACCTTGTTGTATTTGCTGCTGTCTACATTTTAAAGACTTTGTTGGTATGACTGAAAGAGTAAAGGCAGCAGAAATCATGCCTAAATCAGATTGTCTTTCTAGGGCAACTAATAATTAAATCTATTGGGTCTGCTTAAAGTGACTGGTTGCAACTCAACCCTGTTGTCAGTTTAGAATTATTGAAACTGATCTGCTCTGTTCTTGATTCTTCAGGTATTCATCCTCACAAAAATAGTCATTGTGTTTAGCTGGACTTTGTTATGAGTCAGATGAAAGGCTATTTAAAATTTGTACCATTATGTTTCTATTTTTCATGGGATATATTTAATATTACTCAATATTAAAGAACAGGAATTACATTCTTTAGCTTTAATCAATTCTTAATATTTTTATATATATATATTTGGCACCTCTGAAAAGAAGTCTCATGGAAGTGACTGTTTTGGAACTATTATTGTTTTTCTGCAAGACTGAAAAAATTGTCATTTTCACTGTTCATGCATACCAAGATTGCTTGCTTTCTGTGAGCGTTGCCACCAGGTGAACTTCCTGTGATCTTAGGAAAGGGGCAGTACCTGGGATCAAGATGATGATTCAGTGATATTAGAGAACAGGGTAGGTACTAGAGGTTTAGGACTAAAATAAGGAGAAACTGAGTTCAACCTAGGAATGGGAGGATGAATCTTTTGAATTTTAGAAATAGTTGTGCTTTTTTGTATCTAGAGGCATGGGATAAGGCTATGACTGCATTAGATTGCAGAATTCATGCTTCGGATGTATTTATTTTCTTGAAAAATGCAAGCTTTTCGCCTGGGAAGATTGTGCTGTTGAACTACTGACCATTAGTCTGTCTTACTATATTTTTCAGATTGGAAGTTTTCCTATGTATAAATATTTTTAAATATGGTCTATTAGGGTCTAAAGTTAAGCTGTTTATTTTTTTTTTCTTAACTGTGTAGTGTCTTGAACTGTTTGTTGTGAGAGGAACTGCAACTTGAAATACAGAATTTGAATGTTGACTCGATGGCAGTGAAAACTGAATTTTCTTCAGCTGCATTAAACAAGTTGCCCATATTCTACTTAGCTGCTTATAGACTAGGGAAAGTTTATGAAATCCAGTGTTAGGTCCTTCAGAGGTTTTTTTGTTTGGAGACTTTTATATGAGGATGGCCCAATAATGCACGTAATTTATACTGGAAGAATGTCCTAAGGCCTTCGTTTATTTTGATGAAGAAACAGTTCTTAGTAAAGGGCTAGCAGATGCAAAAAAGAAAAAGCATATGTTGTATCTCAGTACTTCAAAATAAATATGTGGAGCTTGGTTTCTAAGACCATCTTTAGGCCACTAAATAAGTGGCCTGGTTTTCAAATATTCTGAACACAATAGACACCATACAGAAAAGTAATCCTTTAAAAATAATTTCTGGGGAAAATTTTTGAGTTTACATAGGATCTTAGAATAATTTAGTTTGGAAAGCACCTGTGGAGGTCACTCGGCCCAAACCCCTGCTCAGTCTGTTTGGATGTTAGATTTGACTTGGATTTAGCTTAGTTACCTCAGGGCCTTGTCCTGTCACATAGTCTTATCAAAACCAGTTTTATTTTGACATATCTTGACACTTATGTGAGTTTCCTGAGTACTTGTTTTGTAGGCAGCTGCATATAGCAATTGCTGAGATCAAAATGGGATTTTAAAGATGACCAGAATACTCTGGAAATTGCATATTGCTTAGAGATCCATTGGTTTCAGGAATCTTACAAGCTGTTTGTTATAGGCTGACCTCTAAAAGTTGTTTATTCGGAATAGAAAGCAAGTGCTATTAATCGTTTTGCAAATGAGAATGTCATCTTCTGGAGATTTCATGTCCACGTGGTGGGTTTTTTTTAAATTTTGTACTGAGTGTTTTTCAGAACTTGGATTTCCTGCTTTTTGCATGCTCGATGATGCTAGTATAGTCTCAGCATTTTAAGCTCTTGATATCTGAAGAATTTCACAGCTTTTGTTTCCTTCTGCTTCGCAGTCAGGAGATTTGGATTGGAAAGACTATCAACCTGACTGCAAGGGAAGAGTTTTCACTCAGAAATGTTCAGAGAAATCCTGAGTTGCTATCATAACTTCCCATTTATTTCCTTTATGGACAACTTCACTGTTCAGAGGGTGGGGAAGAGGAGGGCACTTTTTTCATGTGCTAGCAGAGAATTAAATTGCAGCCTGTGCTGTTCATAGGCATCAGAAGTAAGTATTACATTTGAAAGAAATTCACTGATTTGTCAAGTGTTTACAAATACCTCAAAAATAGTTGAGATAGAAGCCAGCAAGAGATTATAAATTGTTCTAGTCAACATAGCCATAGCATTTCAGCTTTTTTCACAAACTCTTTAGATTACTGTCATAGGAAAGCTTCTGATCATCATTTTTGAATTTGATTTTACTGTAAAACAAAGCTGGCTTCTAAGATTGCTTTGTAAATTGCTATTGGCAAGGGTATGGACTTGGTTACCACCCTTATCTAAAGTAGAAACATTTTTGGAAGAAATACTAGTCAATGTTTTTCCTTTCCTTGGTGTCCATAACTATTTGATTCTGTCTTCTGATACATGTGGAATTATTCCTTCTCTGTATTTTTCCCTTAAGTCATATCTTTTGACTTGCTCCATGAGATTTTCTCACTCAACTGGTGGTCTAGTTGTTTGCAGTTCTCGTCTGTATCTGTTCTTAAAACAAAATTCTGACTGTGAAAAATTTTCTATTTGAAGTGGGATGGCAGCATTCCTTTTTAATGTCTGTTCTCTCTGTCCCAACACGGCTTGCCTCTGGCTGGAGTTCTTACATGTCTCCAAAGATATTACTAATACACTTTGGAAGAGAATGGAAATTCTGTTTTACAGAGGTTTTAAGTCTCTTAAATTGATTCTGTTCCAAAAGGAGTCCACCCCTTCCAAATTTAAATTCTTGTCTTGAAATAAAATATTTTTGTTTTTCACTGTTATAGGAAAAAACTACAAATAAAAATCCACGTCAAGCTTAACAGTGAAGTTCTTTAATTATTTGTTTTCCCTAGTATTGGAATTAGAAGGAAGATTTTTTTTTCCCCCACTTGAAAAAGAGAGATAAGAAAAGTCAGTAACTTTTTGTGTAGTACTTTAAATTTAGCAAAATTACAGGAAGTACTGAAGAATTAATCCATGTCGGTTATTTAACCTTGGTCTGGTTACCTAACCCTTTTTTCATTTATTATCCAGTTAGATACTTGCAATGTTATTCTACTTCCTTCCAACCCAGTCTAAGCCTACTTTATTGCATCTTTGTCAAAGTATACAGTTTTTTATGTGTGTTCCAGTACAACTAAAATTTCTAGACTTTTTCTATTCAGTTCAGAAACACTCTTCCTTCTTTTGTGGCTATGAAAGCATTATAGATTGGATCTTAACCTTGAAGGAAAGTATTCCAGATACTTCTTTCCAGGTATGCCTATTGCTGGTTCATCTGCTTTATCTTAGAAATAAATGCCTTGGAGGATAAAAAAATGCATCAAAATAATTCTTTAGTTGTGGAAATACAGTAATCTGTATTGGCTAATGATGATATATGACTCTGCCCTTTCTCTTTCAATCTTGTAATATTAAACTCTATTTGAAGCAATTGGTGCAGATTCTTCTTATTTAAATGTACATATGTATCAGTGCACTGACAAGTATTTATTTTTCATAATATCAGTACTTTTTTCAAAAGAATGTTCCCTCTTCACCTTTAAGTAGAGATAGAGATCTCTTAATTTACAGGATTGATTGGTCTTAATTACTTTTTGAAATTATTCCCAGGAATCAGCGAGGCCTAGATTTTTGCAAAGACTCACCCAGCCGACAGTGCACAGAGAGAAGTGTTCAGGCTGTTTGTGCTTTCTTATTTCGTCCACTGAGCAGGCAGGTCAGGGGGAGAGCAAATATTACCATGCCTAAGTTCTTGGGTTTCCTTCCCTACAGTAACTCTATAGGAATTCGCATAGTTTGGTGTGATGCTGGAGTGAATCATACTTCCATTATCTCCTCTACAAAAATGAGACTGAGCTGCTGAAAGTAGAGCACTGAAATCCTGACCCTGCTGGAATCAATACCTGAAGTTCATCCTGACTCCAAGTATGGCAAGGATTTCTCCATGTCTTAAGGGGATAGCGTGCATGTTACAAACTGGTACAGGTTCTGCAGTGTTTTTCCTTTGTTAGCTAAGCCTGGGTGTGTTGAAGTAATCTAGGAAGTTCAGGCAGGTGAGCTTAAACGTTAACCTTGAATGTGTATACTGTATTTAGATAATAAATCTCTTGTAATACTCCTTTAGATACTTGCCAAGAGTGGTGCTGTCTGAAGTGGTTGGAAGAATCCTTAAGCCCATGAACTTCCTTTTCTTTATTTTTTATTATCTTTTCACAAGATGGAAAACTATTTCATATACTCTTCCATAAAGTAAACCTTTATCTCTTATCATTTCATTATCAACTCTCAAGGGAAGTAACCTTGGATTGCAATCACTCTAAAGACAATGACCATCATGTGGGATAAAGAAAAATAATATCTTTTAGGAAGGAAAAATTACTTTTCACATTGAGACATAAAGGGACATTTTGGATGGACATGATAAATAGTAATAGTTCTGTCCTTTTGCCTTGAGTAGCAGAAGATGACAATGAAAATAGAGTATGGTTCTAGTAATAATGGAACTTCTTGTAGCCAGAGAGGTAAGGAGGGCTTTGAGTAACATGCATGTTTTTTCAGGAGCAACATACAGAATTTTTTAGACAAGTCTTCCTGTCTTCATTACCATATGTATTCTGGAGAAAGTCTAGGAAAATATCAAGTGTATGGGTGGAAAGAAGTTAAAGTTGTGTCTAATCTCTGGATGAAATTATATAATTTACCACTTTACTTGTTGTAGGTGTTAGTCCTTTGAGTGGGCTGTAAATATCAAGGATTTCACTTTCACGAGGATATGTGTCAGATGTAGAGGTGGCTGAAGCTTTTGTTAGCAAATTTCAGGCCCAGACAGTGTAGAAAATATGCTAAAGATCTGATGCTATTTGTTTGTCTATCTTAGTGACAATGTGGAAAATAATCTAAAATCTTTGGTTAAAAAAAGGCATTATAAAGACAGTAACAGCTTTGGTTTTTCGATGTCCGAATATGTTATATTCTATAATACAGAAAGCAATTAATATTTCATAACAGCATGAAAATGTATCATGCAGGTGTCATCAAATGTAATAATTAAACCTCAACAAAGTAGTTTAAACATGCTGTTACTGGTGTGACTCGTTAGTGCTGTGAATGATGGGGAAGAGAGTCTGATTAGGAAGCCCGTAGGCAACTGGGGATAAAAGACCAATGTCAGCAGCGTCTTAACTGGCTGAGAAAAGCCTTTGTGCCCAACATGCTGCTACTTGTGCTTTAATAACTAATCATCACCTGATACTTTTCCTTTTGACAACCAAGTGTGTATAAAGGTGATAAAAACGTGAACCGTGACCAAAGTACTTCGGCCACAATTCAGGAGGTTTCTTCCTCACGTTTTAAGAGACTGTTTATACAGTAGTTCAATGAGTTACAGACAGGTAGTATGGACCCCTTGTGCAAGAATGTTGGTCTTGTAAAAATACTTTGGCATGCATTCTCCTCCTGTAGTGAGGATCCAAAACCAGGAAGACTAGAAAGCCAGGCAACCAACTCAAAAGACTAAAAACCCGAAGAGGACAGAGCCCAGCTTTATCAGAATGGGTCTTATCTTAAAATCAGTGGCAACACAACTCTGCGTGAAGAGAGTTGTGTGAATGCTGGGCCGTGAGTGTGGTCTTTTGATACAGAAGACAGGAAAAGGTAATGTTTGAACACTTGAAGATTCAAATTTATATTGGATGTCAGGGACTCACCTTAAGAATTTCTCAGCCATCAGTCCTAAATATGAAGGACTGAGCTCTAATCTTTAAGGATTTATTTTGTTTTTATTGTACATAGTCTTCCATCACCCTTTATATCAAGTTTTCAATTATTATTAATGTGGGCAGAGAGTGGAAAAATAAAAAGAAACGCACAGCCCCCAAAGAGAAAAATCTCAAAATTAAGTGACTGCTGCGTAGAGCAAGATAAACTGAAAAATGATTGCTTCTAAATTGGCAAGGGACTTTATATGTTATGCCAGACATTTGTAGTTTATTAATTAAGATTAGGAGAGTAGAAGATGAGAGAGCCCTTAGGATGGACTGGAAAATGGAGAGCAAGGCAGCTGGGAATTTCAGAAAGTTTCTGTTCCGCGTGAAAGGTGTTGTCTCCAAAATGCAAGTGAAGACACTGATGGGGGAGGTGGCAAACACCTGGAGAGCAGAGCACTCTGAATGTGCAAAATTAAGAAACGGGTTCAAGGTGACCACCGGGAAACTCCCCTAGGCCTGCTTTTTTTTTTTTTTTTTTTGCGTAAGCAAAGAAAGCTTAAGCTGTTTTCTTCTGTGAGAAGATGCTGTCAGCTGTTTTGTGATACTAGTAGAAAATACTTTCTGCATGTAAGTAACATTTGGATTGAGATTAGCAATGTACGGATGTATTGGTGCTGTTTGGAAAGTACTTGGGCCAATGGAGTTCTCGCTGGAAATCTACTTTAGTGAGAGCTGATGTGAAACTCCAGAATTACTTCTGTGGGAGAGTTGGAAACAAAGATACTTGTGATACAGCAAAATTGTATTATGATATTCTAAGCAGCTTGGAAATTTTAAAATCAAATAGGTGAAGTTTTATTTGAAAAATACAGGCTTGGCGAAGCAAAAACATACCTGTTTCAACACACTTGCACTCATGATCAGTCACGTATCTGTCAGAAACTTGCCTGGTTATCTTGAGGGTGCTAAAAATCACAGATTTTCAGTATTTGTGGCTTCTTGGCCAGAACACTGTAAATATTCCACAATTCTGTTTTCAAAGCTGGAATAGAAATGCAAATAACCCCATTTTAAGTAAGACTCATGGGACACGCTGGCTCCCTGCTGTGCATGCCAAGGACTGATAAGTTTGATAGGCCTGGCACCTTTGGGTTGAAGGGGGGATGTTGGCATTTTGTACTCCCTGACAGCACTTGCTCTAAGGGCATTCTGTAGAATAGCTGAGGCCATTCTCCGAATTAGGACCTCCACATGTACTTGTTTGGAGTTAGAGCAGTTGGCTGTCTAGTTCTATTTTTGGGGAAAAAAAAACAAACAGCAACCTAAACCTAATTTAAATTATTTGTTCTCTTTTTTTTTTTAACTGTACTTCTCATGCTGGATTTTTTTGACTTGCAAATGCAGGGGTCGGGGATGATGCCCTGTTATCTCTCGGAGAGAGACTCTGCTGCTGATTCAGATTTCCTTCATAATGAAAGGTACAAATTTAACCAGCATTCCTGGCTACTAAGATAGTATTGTGCATCTAGAGCTAACAGGGTTCCTCAAGGCACCAACCAGCCAGTGCTGCCTTCTAGTGCTTATTCTCAAGACAACAGAGAAGAGCCAAAACATTAGCATTCTGTAATAATGTAAGGACAAGTGCAAAAATACTGCTAAATTTATCCTAGTAGAACCTGCTTTGGTTTATGTTACAGTAGTAACCTAGTATGCTGTTTGTTGTGATTACCAACGCTTCCCAAGAACAGTGTGTGCTTGTACCTGTTTTATTAATTACGTTGTTTTCCAACTGCTGTTTTTGATTTGTTTAAAATACCTCTGCAATTGTCTGCAACACTACTCCTTTTCATAAAGTAACCAGACACTATGAGCGATTCTTTTGATTAACTTTAGTTGTTCCATGCATAGCTGACAGGCTAATCTCATCCTATGATACTTAAATAAACATCTCCTCCTCCCATCAGTTTCTCATAAATCCTACACTTATTTTGTATATCCACAGGAGTCCTTTTGAACTTTGTATTTGTTATTTTAAAATGTAAGTGCATGTTTTATTAGGGACAGTGATATCTCGGTAAATAATTTTGGCTTAACTGATTTCATGCAACAGTCACGGGATCTAAATATGCAAACAGACAAGTTTTCTGGGTTGAAGTCCCACAGAACTCAAATACAGGAGCAACTGAAATTGAGCAACTGTTTTCCATGTATGTTGTTGTATACAGCTGAATTATAGGTTGTTGATTCCATGACCTCTGGAGGAACCACAGTACAAGAGTCTGGCTTGTGAATTGCTATGCAAATGTAATTATGTAGGTTGTAATGTGTTGTGGGGTTTTTCTCCTGGTTCTTTAAATGAACATTGGTCTGTGTTATACTTTGGGCTAGGCTGCTGGCTTTATATGTGGTTGGTTCACTCCTTCTTTCCTGTAGAATAATACGTAATTCAGTATTTATTAATGTTTTATGTGCCAAGGCATCTTCCCTCAGTCCAGGCGTCATTTGTGGTAGTAGTAAAGAATAAAATATAACTGTACAATAAACTAATTGTCATTTGGTAGAGAAATGCTGCTAGGAAAAAGAATGCAAACATCTGGTGACCCCCTTCAATCTCTCTTCTACAGCTATCTAAGACAGGAGGAAATCAAAAAGGCAAAGTGTCCTCACGCCAGTTGCAGTACAAGTTGACAGAATATTTAGACAGCTTGTTCCTAAGCAAATGCATATGCTAGACAATTAGATGAGCGTTCTGATGGATCTGATAATGAACACAATTAAGACCATAAATCACTGACAACAGTCAAACAACTGTCCTGCCAAGCGAGCTGCAGCACAGTGGGAGACAGTGGTTGTCTGGCATCTCCCCCAGCACACTTTTCAACAACTCCGGCCGGCTGGGGCCACGTGGCCGTTCCCTGTAAATCAGAGGTTTCTCTGTGTGTTTCCTGCTGTTGTCCCTCACAGCAGAGGAACTCTTCTGGATGCTACCTTAATATTGCTTTGCCTTTTAGAACTTTTAAGAATTGTCTTAGAAACTCCTTGTAGAAGAATGGCAAATGCACTAATTGTAATTACATCATTATACCTAGTATGAAAGCAGCCTCCTAGAGTAGCAGCTGAAGGCCTGATTTGTACAATTTAACTGAACACGTTTGAATTTGAACACATTTAAGTGTTTTTTGTTTTGCATAAATGCATTGATGGCAGAGCTACTTCTGATTTGTCTCAATCCAGTGGAGGGAAGAATCCATCCCATGGCTGCTGTGCTGCAGCAGATTTGCACAATCCCTTCTGGGATGCCAAGCAGCATGTTGGGCTGTGGATGCAGAGGGAAGGATCCCTCTGCTTTTTGATGCAGCCTCTTGGAAGTCTGTTTATTACCCTATCAATTAAGTTTTCAATTATATTATTCTTTTTTTCATGAAAGCATTCCTTGAAAATTTTGTTTAGGTAAAATATCACTGTTGAAGAATAAAGCTTTTTCCTCTGTAATGGAACATTTTTTAATACGTGCTTAACTAAAATGTCACACACAAAAATCTCTGCTCTTTAGTCAGAGGGTTTATGGAGGAGAAAGTTACATGATCTATCAGTTCCACGTGTATCTGTTGTCATAGCAATATACTTGCTGCATGATGTATTTTAGGACTTCCTTACTATAAGCATGGAATAGGATTTTGTTATGCCTTTTGCTTCTATTAAATGCTTAATGTCAGGAATTTTAAATGAAATAATTTTCTACTTTTTCAGGGACCTTTCTAAAGTATTCAGAAGCCTGTTCAGTGTTAGTATAATTAATAAAATGGTCTTTGCTTACCACAAATTCCTCATGATCAGTCTAGCCAGAACACTTAAGTTTCTTCCATGACTTCTACCTCATTTTCTTAGACACTTGAGCAAAACTCACTACATGTGTTTTCTGCTCTCCATCACGTGTTTTTTTTTCCTGGAAGACACTAACTTTTCTTTCTTCAAGAACACTAGTAGTTAGGGCAGTTTTCAGAATACCGCATAACTTTCCAACCTGCAATAGTCATATTCTTAGTTTGTTAAAGATGCTTACTAACATAATTTGCAAGAAATGTGCATAACATGTAAATCAGTTCTCCTGCTTCTTCAAGCATAATAAGTTACAACTCTGGTAACTATATGGTTTTAATTTTTGAATTTTTCTTGCCCTGTAATTCTTTGTTTTGAATTTTTGTTTTCTGTTCCAGTTGTGTAACCTTCCAACCTGTGTAGCCACTTGGTTGTTCAGTTTTTCCTTTCACAACAATGATGTTGCTAATGTTTAGTAACTTTTGTGTTAATAGGTACCATACAGCTTGAGGCTTTTGCTATGATAAACTTGTTTGTTCTCATCTGACATAGAGTGCAACTTAGAGTACGTGAGTTTGATGCTGGCTGGGAGTGTAGATCTATGAATTTTCTTTAATTTGTAACCTAACCTTAAAAAGAGTCAGATATTGATCCTGACAATTCAAAGGCTGATGCTATATAACATGTAATTAATACAATTAAATTATAGATCTATAACGATACAACTGAAAGTGAAATTTGGTCCAGGTTTTTCATGGTTCGTACATGTATAGTATGAGTCTTGCTGAAATGGGCTGCACAAGAGCTGCAATAGAAAAGAAATACAGAAATCTTACAAAGCTTTGCCATCCAGTTGACGGCGCTTAGAATAAATGAAAAACTTGTAACGTGGTGATGGTGACACAGGATTCTTCTAAAGGACGTATCTTTTCCTTCCATAGGTTATGAGCTAGAGTCCTTCAAAGACCTCCCTGTCCTGTTTATATATACATAATTTTCTACTTTTTCAGAAGTGGAAGACCTGAAGCGGTAGGAAGAACATCCTCTCTCACTTGTAGAGTGGCTCTTACAGCTTCGATTGAGAGTGGAAGTGTTACTGTTCTGTCCCTCAGTAGTTGTTCCCTTTCATCTTCTGCGGTTTGGGTGTTTTTTCGTTGCATCAGCAGCTTCGTTTTGTTATGTTTTGCTGCAGGATGCTTTCAGAGAGATTGCTGCCAGTTTACATCTATTAGTCCTGTGATTTACAGAGGTTCTTTCTGATTATTTTTCCTCTCCACCTCTGTTTTTTTGAAAACTAGTTCCTAGAATCACAGAATCACAGAATCATTATGGTTGGAAAGGACCTCCAGGGTCATCAAGTCCAACCTTTCTCCTAGCGTCTCTCTAACCACTACACCATATCCTCAAGCACTGCATCTATTCGTTCTTTAAACGTCTTCAGTCAGAAGACATTTTGATGGCAATTCAATGTGAACAAGATGTGACCTATGCCTCTTAATAATTTCTTTTTTATTTTAAAGAATGGCAGAAGTACTTTCATTTCTGAGATTTAAGATTTATTTATGCTTGAGCATAATGAAGAAAGTGGCTTCAAGCCATATTTTTTATTCTTTCTAAAATCTTTGGTTTAGATGTAACTGATACTGGCTGGAAAAGTTATTTCTTCTGCCAGGACATCATCTTCAGGTTTTCATTGTGCCCTTTTGTGTTCCTTTCCACCCATCGCTGATGCATTGCACTCAGGAAGCAAAAAAAATAGTGTAACATAATCTATGCACTCAGAAGTACAATAGATACCTTTAGAAGGTAAATTTATATTCTCTACTTGCTCTGAGATAGAACTGTCTGAGGAGGGGTGAACTAAAGGGAGTTGTGTCTTTCAGTCTTATAAAGAAGACAACCCTAACTTTTAAGATCTGGGATCAAATACTTTAGTGTTTAACTTCAGTCTAACTGGATGTGGGATTATATATTTATGAAGCACAGGAACTGAAGTTCATCCAAAAATGCTTGTTGCTTGTGATGTTCACTGTCATGGTTTGTGGATCCAACTGTTTCTGTTTCTGGATTCTGGTTGTCTGATATAGCATGAGAGATGTTTGTGGCATTTTGGGAGCATCTTACTTTATGGCTGATTCTCAAATATTTGGTCTAATCTTGTTTCAGATGTAGAGTTAAATGGGATTGTATTTTCAGTGTCAGTGTGAGAAGGGCTGTATTAAACTCTGAAGAACATGAACAAGCTGCCTTCAAAAGCAAGTCCTGCTTTGCTTCTAGGTCTTTGCTGGATGTTCCTTTTCGTGTGCCTGTTCATAGTGGGATACTCCAGACTAGCTCAATTGAGCTCAGCTGTTCTTTGTCACTTTAATTACCATAATCAAATAGCTGAACTCCTCGTGTGTTTGAGAAAAGTTTTAATATCCTGTTTAACGTTTCACTGGGTTTAATATTTCCATGAATGGAAGTTAAGTGAAGGCATCTGGCTAAATAATGGAACTTCTCTCTGACATATTAATTATACTGAAATCATGACTACTATAAAACGTAAACTTCAGACCTGATCTTGGGAACTCAGGTGTGCACAAGTAATGTTTCACTCATTTGGAAATAAACTTAAAATGCACAAGTGAAGTTTTATCTGTTGAGCCAAAACCAAGAAACAAAAGCAACCCCTGCAGCAGTAGGGTTTGTTTCTTTTCTCATACAAACACCAGTTAGCATCAGAGCGGGTATTTATATGCTACGCTCAGCATTTAAATCTGGTAAGATATGTTTAACAAAGAGCTGATAGTCATTCTTCTAAGGTCCTGAAATCAAAACTTAGTGGCTTTCTTTGTGACCTTGGCAAATTGCATTGAATGTGTGTTACCTTGGAGAGGACAGTGCTGCTCTGCACTGTGGTGGCTCACTCAGAGCAAGTTCATTACCGTGCGTAGCACATGGCTGATGCGTCTACGCCAGTTATGGAGCTGGTTTTCCTCACCTAGATCAAGCAACTCTGCTTGTATTGCTCTTGAACTGCTCTCAAGGCGTTCTTTCCCTGCAATCTGCATTTCCATGTTCAATCCAGCACTCTTCTAGAGGTCTGCATATGTTCACTGCCATAACAGGGGTTCTGGCTATATGTGGGTGAATGGATTAAAGCAGGACTGCAGAGCAGACATGGAAAAAAAAAAAACAAACCAAACCAGTCTCCAAGCAAATATCCTGAGCTCAGTTTTTGCTATGACTGATGCAGGTGTTTACTCTGCCGAGCTTACCAACAGTGATGTATTCTGAAGGCGCATAAGATCAAAAAGATTGGGTTGCATAAATCTGCTTTTAAGTGTGCACTTCCTATTACAGTAAAGAGAGTCTGTGTCTTGGGCCCTGATCTGCAGAATAGATGCAATGATAAATCTCTCCCAAGCTCAGAGAATAGTTATGAAGACCACGGAGGTATCTCTATGAGAAAAAAAGAGATCCTGGGAAGCTAAGGGGAACAGTATCTACTCATGTAGCACCATTAAGTACAGAATGTACTTGCTGTATATCCATCAAAAAAAGATTATGGCCATCACCTGTCTAAAGGAGTTGCTTTCCAGCAATCCTCTTTTTTGCTGCTTACTCTTCAGCATCGGAAGGTTTCTGGAGAGTCACCTTAATTTGCTAAACTTTCCAAACTTGATACCAACAGCCGTATCCTTCTGGGACTTGATATATTCTTGACCCTTCTCCCTTTCATAAGAGGTAGGTACTTGAGATAGTTTTTTAAATTTTATTTTATTTGAATATGTTTTAATTAGAAAAGTGATATGTTGCATTCATAATGTAAGAGTTTATGTACATTAGCTATTAGTGGGAGAAGCAATATAAGGTAGATTAAGTATAAGTTTAAGTCATGTACTTACTAGCCACTAGACATTGCAGTGTGAGAATGATTACATGTGACAGCTTCTACCTTCATTATAGCTTCAGCATCAGGGTGATGTCAAATTTAAAATGATGCTAAAAGTGACTGGCAGTTTCTAACCAATAAAAGGTTTTAATGAAGGGGAACAAATACAGTGATAAATCCAGAGTAGCTCTACAAGGCTCAGTGCACTGATATTTTCTTTGCACATTTGTAATGAGGCTGAATCCATTGGTATGATGTTTAACCTTGACTGATCAAGAAGCAAGTTCAGTCATACTCAATCACTTAACAAAAACCAGTGCCATAACATGGTGGAGTCTTAAAATAGTTACTTGTCACAGTTTTGTCATTTCCCAGAATTACTAATAACTTGAGCAGCTTTAAATTTTGACCAATTTACCAAACCTTGAGGCAGTGCCAGGAGTTCTTGTCGTCATCTGATGCCATCAAAACAGGTTTTGGTGACAGCTGTCTATTGCTGTCTAAACATGAAATGCCAACTTCGGTAAGTTGGCTTAGGCTGTAAATGAGGAAGTGAGGAAGTTCTCTCATGCTAGCTGTATTCTCCCGTCTCCTTTGTGGGGGGATTTTTTTCATATGCACTGAGAAATGAAGCTACTAACCAGCTTCAGAAGCAAAGTTTGTCTGTATTCAATTTTATTTCACTGTTCTCATTGCCATCACTGTAATGTAAGAATTTTGAAGTAAGCCTATTTCCTTCACTGGTAAAACGCAATTTGATTTCCTTTGGGGAGACAAAGATGAGCAATAGAAGAGAATAGGAGGAGGTAGAGATGAGAAATTATCTTGGGCTTAATGCTGTGAGTCAGTCATAAACTGTGCGTTGGCTACTGCCTTCCTCCTAGAACTGAGGACAAAGATGAAAGAAAGACCCTTACATCTCCACAGAGGGGTTGCAGCGTATTACCAAGGTGAATCCTCTGGGGAGTAATGAAATTGGAATTGCTTTAGCCACAGTTTAAAGGTTAATATTGTTGTGATGAATGATGTGACAGCATGCAAATTGCACTCGAGTTCTCTCAGGCTGTCTAAATTGGCCAACCAGCACTTTTTAAAAATTTGGTTACTGACATGATGAAATGCAGAACTGTCTGAATTTCTGTTGTCAATGCCAGGTTGTAGCATGTATTTTAAAAACCAGAAACTAACCCAAGCAAACAAAAATCCCTGAACAAATAAAACACAAATTACAAAACTGTATAATGAATAACAGGAAAATACTGATGTCTTCTGTACATTTACAAGGGCAAGGTTTAGTTTACTGGGCTATGCACAGGGTAAACTCGGTATTAAATGGAGAACAGTTAGAGGGAGTAAGCTTGCTTTGTAAAACTCAATTTGCTAAAGTTGCATTCTAAGGATATCTGAAAAGCCTTCTTATCAGTCAGTGATCTTAATTTCTCTAGCAGATCTCCAATTCTGTGTGGTAGACCTGCCAGTAGAATTAACTTTCCTTGTTCTGCTGACACTCGGCCAATTCGCCGTCCAAGTCATGCTAGGGTGAACACGAGCAGCTAATTAGAGTGCAGCAGTTCCACTGCTTTCAGAGTAATTCCTTGTAGGGTTTTACTCTGTTCATTTCCATACTAACTGTATTAAGGGTATTACCCAGCTCCCTGGCCTCTCATTATCACTTCAGTGACCAAAACCCCTTCTGTTTTCTTTGCCTACCCCCAACGATCCCCAGCTCTCTCGAGTTCCCAAACTCGCAGACGGGCGGTAAGCGCTTACTGCTTTGGTTCATTCCACACTGCCTGTATTCTGCCTGACCCAGTGTTCCCCTTCATGCAAAGACAGCACTAATTTCTGGCACCTATGACCAGAAACTGATTTCTGCAAACCTTGAGACACAATTAGATAATAGAAGAATCTCTACCCCTTTATTAATTTTAGTTAAGATGGCCAGAAAAATCAAAGGTTGGCTGTGGGATATATATATATATATATGGACGGCATGATTAGATACACCATTTTTTCCTTTTTTATTTTTAGATTGGAAATATAACGATACCTTACAAAACACAGTTTCCTCTGAGGAAAATATATATTTTCTTTCAAATTATAGGATCTTAGAATAATACATGTTAAGAGATTTGTCTTTAAAGTGTGTATTTACTTCCTGCAGTTCAAATGCTAGACATTTCAGTTATATCTGTCAGTACTGCAGTGCTAAAACTAAACTTTTTTTTTAATCTTACTGAGTTGAGCCTGTTGAAGAGTAGCCTCGTATTTATTTTGTTCTTTTATATTTAGATTTCACAAGAGTGGCTGGCAATGGCTTCCCTTTTAATAAAGAACCTTATCAGTGTTTTGGCTTTTGAGTTAATAATACGATGGTTCGCCATTTGCCATCCCATTACTCTGTCTTCTAGCTCTGATGTTTCCTGCTATGTTCTCTAGTCTTATGTATCCATCCCCTTCTCAACTCACAGAACGAAGTATCCTGCCAGGGGGCTTGTGCTATCTGATGAGACACCTGAGATATGACAGTGGCTTTGTGAAATACATTTCTCCGTTACTTTACATTCTGTTGTTTCCATCTGTGAAGTAAGAAAGGAGACCCAGGAATAAACTGGTACCAACACTAACTTTCAGCATAAGTAATTCTCCCAAAGCATGAGACATTTAGCCCTAACTGTTTATGTATCCTGCAGAACAGTAATCTGGAGTAGTTTATCTAGAAAGCTGAGAGAAAAGATTTTTATACGTGCCTTTGTTTTGTTTAGTCTTTTGGTTATCACAAATAATACAGAAAGTTCCCAATAATACTGTGAAATTATGGTGTTACTTTCATGTCCCAGAATGAAGAAACATTTGTATTAGCAGTGATTTTTAGCACAGTAACCATCTAAATCTTACTAATTTCCTGTGTTACATACCAGCGATAACCCTTTGAGTCCCCATTACCAAACCACAGCTACGTACTTCCTGCAGAGAAAACACTATTAGTTCAGGAATCAGTGTAATAAAAATAAACCTGTTCAACTAATGAGTTTTTTCTGTAGATCAGTCTCAGCAAGTCATTGACCTGATGAAGGCAAATCTTTTAGATGAATTGATGGCAAAGAGTTTGGCTTTTAGACAAAGCAAGAATTTATGTAGAAAACAGCAACACAGTAGCATAGTAATTAAAAATTAATCATGTAAATTTGTTATCAGAAGGTGAACTTGAGTAATTTTTCATTATGAAGAAACCTAACACGCTGATAGCTTCTGCTGTTATGTAGCACTTTACTCGTATGTTATGCCCTTTTGCCCTGAAAACTCCCAGGAAAGAGTAAAGAACAGAAATTAATCCTCTGTGGGTTTTCTAGATGTAATTTCTATCAAATTGTTCCATTTTTAGTACAAAATAAAAGTGGGAGAGTGAATCCATGATACAATTTTCATCCCTAGTGTATGCAATAGCTCTATTGTTGTGGTTATAAGAAATGGAAAATACTATTCTCTTCGTGCCCAGATTATACAATAGCTTGCATACAGCCAAGAATTTCTGTGCCTCTCTGTCCTGGCAGAATCTGTTGTGCTGAAACAATGTTCTTAACTGTATATGGAACTGCAAGAACGTTCTCCTTCTCTAAAAAGACATTAAACAGAAGCATTTAAAAAACAGTTAGTGTCAGTTATGTGAAGGAAAGGTTAAAAGGACAGTAGCTCCTGGGCCATTGAATTGTAAGTGGGACGCATCACTCCCTGTTTTGTGACAGGGGAGTTCTGTCAGCATTCCAGCCAGCTGAGGTGGATTTTTGGTCCTGATGCAATATTGCTGAAGGTGACCCACTGAACTCCATCAGTTCTAGGGAGTTAAGCAGCCAGATTACCAAGCAAGTTCTTAACTGAATGGCATGATCGTTCTGCATATTGAGTGTGTTCTGTTCTAGTTTTACCTTTAGTCCTCAGAAGTTTTTTCCTTTGTAAATTTTAGGCCGTCAACGAGGTCTACTGGTATGTTCCATAAGAAAGAAACAGGGTGGAGGCTCAAATGAAAGGTGCTTTATCATTTCTTGTTCTTAAAATAGTTGAATACACTGTTCTGAAAGAATTTCAGTGATTATTTGCCTATAAAGAAGTACGCTTGGTCATTCTAAGTTCACATACAGTGAAGGGCTGTATGTTTTCATTGGCTCTTCTTAGTTCTCTGAAATGTAAAAGCAGCAACGTTAGGATTGCATTTCAAAGACCTCTTGTATACATATTTTTATTTGAATCTAACATCTCTTTAGAAATCACAGAACCCTAAAAACATTTAGGCTGGAAGGGATTTGTGGAGGATATCCAGGCCTTGAGTTTCCTGCTCAAAGCAGGGCCATTTTCAAAGTTAAATCCAGCTACTCAGGACTGTGTCCCTCTACTTGGCACGTGTGAGGCTGCATCTGGATGTGGAATTCTGTGTCCAATCTGATACAGAACTAATGTCTCTTCAATCTGTCCTTAGTGAATTAATGAAGTACCCACCATTTAGGAGATATCCGTCCTATGTAGGTCTCAAAGCATTTAATTGTGTTATCATATCAGCATCCCCATTTCTGCTGGAATAACTGTGTGGTCCAGGGATGTGAAGTAACCTTCCCAAGGCTGTCCAGCAGGCCGGTGGCAGAACAGTTTATTGCCACAGATCCGGACAATGCAGAGTTTGAGCTTCTACAGTACAATTAAATAATCAGTCTGAAATGCATGGTGCTGAGTGCTGTTGTAAGGGAGTTGATGCTAACTAGATAAAATTGCTAAGTGTTAATTGCATTCAGTCTGCATCTGTTTCAAACTGAACATAAACAAATGCATCTGAAGCATCCTATTGTAAGAACTCTCAAAATGCCATGAAAAAAATACTGATTATAAATATAAACCAGCAGAATATTTATAGGAGCTGGAAAGTGGATGAAACCTTCTGTCCATGTTTCCCCTTATTTAAAAACAACAACCAAAACCTACAAAAAACCCACCAAAAAAACCCCATGCAACAAAAACCAAAACCCCTCACATTTTTCCATTTACTCCCAAAATGCAGTTCTCTGTCTGGTAAGAAGTTCAGCCTTCAGCGAAAATCCTGTGCTGATTTTGGACTGAGTTTATTTATATTTGTTTTATACATGTTTATCCTTGGGACGAGCTCATCGGTAATGAGAATTCCAGACTTTGTGGAACAAAATGCAAAGGAAGAATGTGGAGAAAGCAAAGCCAGGAAGCGAAGGCGCTACTCGCATGGAATTTAAGTGCCCCAGTACACAGGCATCCAAAGCCCTTGTGATCCTTGATGTATTTATCATCTTTAGCGTTAAGCCCTCCATTTTGAGATCATAAAGATGTATATAACTGAAATGAGTACACTGAGTTATTTGGGAGAGTTTATCTGTATGGACTTACTGCTTAAACTGAAAAATGAATTTGTGTATTCATGAAATCCTTCACTAGAATAATTGCGGTAAACTTCGTGTGCCTTTTATGCAGTTGTCACTGGTAAATCCTTTAGAGTCAAAGATAACAATGAGAGTGAGTGAAGAGGCTATTTTTGTATGTAAATTACTATGTACTTAGGGGTGCCAAGAATATTGTGTTGCACAATTCCTGCCCCATTCGGCACATAAGCCATTCAGTTACAACATTTAGTGAAGCAGAAATTTATTTAGAAAAAAGGGGATAGTATTAATTTGGGGGTTAGTTTTTAAGGAGATTAAATATTTGAAGTCATGCAAATTAATTTGTAATAACTTCATATGCATCTTGCATAATATGATTGCATTTTGAAGTATTCTGAAAAGTCTGTCACCAAGTTTTTGTTTAAAATTGCGAGCAGCAGCTCTGCTTTTGTAGCTTGTCGGCACGTGCAGTGTTAACAGCTCAGTTCTGTTTTCAGTCTTCATCATAGATGAACTCTGAGTCTGATGACCATGGCACACAGAATGATTGAGACTTAGGATGTTGTTGTTTTTTCTAGAGCTGCTTGTGTAATTAGAACTTAAAAAAGAAAAATAGGAATGGTGTTAGCAACAGTGTAATATGGAAGAAAGAACCTAATTTGTGAATTACTCCTGAGAATAAGCTGTTTGAGAGTGAAGAGGCTAGCTGGGTTTCTGGATTTTCTTCCCAGATTTTTCCAGTCCCTAGAGCAGAGTGAAGGCAAGTCTAAGAGCCATTTGGTTAAACTCAAACGTTTGTAGGTTTTACATATTTGATTTTCTTTCTATTTTGTATTTGCTGTTGCAATGGCTGAATTATCGTTCCTACTGATCAGGTCTTAGCGTCCATAGGTGTTTGCTGCTGCAGTCACTACCAGCAGAGTAGGAGTGGACGGGGCAGTAGTTCTTAGGCCTGGCAGAGCAGTTCATTCTTCAGCAGGAGGAGAGCTGCTCTGGGTGGGGGATGCCCACACCCATCTGTTTCCTCTGGTTTCAAACAGTGCACTGTGCCGAGCATGAGCATCTTCAAAATTACCATCACCAACCTTTGTGTATTACAATGATTCATGGAATGGTGACTAATTAGGAAGGATAGTTAAGCAGGTCTATTAGGTTTCTTAATAAACATGTATCCGAGTTACAAAGGCCACATATAGAGAATGAAGCATTGTGTTCAGAGAAGCACTGTGGAGAACAAAGACTGAAAACTGCTTGATTAGATGTTTTAAGTACCTTTCAGTCTTAAAGACTGAATTAAATTGAAATTCGTTAGCAAACATTCTTGACTGTAACATTCAGCTTCGCCTCAAGCTTTCAGAAGTCTTAAGTGTATTAATACACATTTCCAGGAATGCTGAAAAAAAAGGATCAGTGGTGGCCTCGTGGTGGAAAATTCAGCGATTACAGGCTGTAAAGCAGACAGAGTAGAAAGCAACCCTGAGCCAGAGAAGGTCTGTCATTATCTATTATTATTGGCTTTCAGATGTTGCAAGCTTAACTGAGAATGCTCAAAGTGTTTTTTGGTCCACTATGTTTCCAAATTAATCCAAACCTTGGTAATTGAGGCAATGGCTAGGGGAGCAATTTGTTATAAGGTTTTTTCTTTTTTTCCTCTTTTTACAATCTGAAGAATATTTTATATTAACTTATTTACAGAGCTGAAAAACTTTCAATATCAAGCAAGGTGTTCTGCTGCTTTTTAAAGTTTAGAATTGCAAATGGAGTGTTGAGGGAGAGCTGATAATTCAGAGAAAGGGCATAGTGCTCCAAAATGTATACACAGTATGCCGTTTTCAGATTTTACCATTTTCTATTTCCCATCCATTTTATATTGGCTTACTTTCAGGAGGCTCGGAGAGCTCCCTTTTCTCTGTCCATTATGCCTGGCTGCAGTAATGAAAAACTAACTAGGGACCAAATGATAGGACTGAAAAATCTCCTCCTCCATTAGAACCCAACAGGAATGGACATGCCCTTACTGGTAAAGCAATGGACTGTCTTCAAGCCTTGGGTTAGTTTCCAGTTTAGGCTCCAAGCAGGTAGATCGCTTTGTCTCTCTGTGCCAGCAGTTTTATATGTATAAAATGAATACTTACTGCTATCGCTCATCTCTAGACTGTAAAAGGCAAAACAGGTCTTTTATGTATTTAAAGTACTTCCTGGAGTGAAGCGTCAATCTCATCTGTGATAGCTGGGCAACGATTGCATAAATTAATGAGCGTGTGAATGGTTAGTTATGCTGGCCTGTGTATCATGAATTTGCAGGGAAAAAAACGATGGGTTTTCAGTATCTGATGCAGAGTGTTAATATTGCTTCTTGCCTCTGTACCCCCTGGGGGTTGCAACACGGCCTGATGCATGGGAGGTTTGCTGAGGCTATCGCTGCCCAACCTTTGTTATGGCTTAATGCAAACCATGACAGAAGCAGCCTTCATTTCACTTTCCTACTGTAATGCTTGGTCAGCTGCTAATGCTGCCTAATTCAAACCACTGCTTACTAGATTTCATTATCCCAGAGAACAAAGAAAGGCAGGCCAGTGAAGGTAAGAGTTTGGAAAATGGCATTTATTTTTCTGCTCTGAGATCTGTATCATCCACGGCTGGTTATCGTCGTATCCTTGTGAAATGGAGGTTTAGAATTGTGAAAATAAATAGTAAAAGTCTAACTCAAATGTCAAACCTGTATGACGTTAGTATAGCACAGTGCCTTCAGGAAGTAAAATGGTGCATGAATAAGGTGCAGGAACCAAATCTTTACGAAGGAGCAAGTTGTTGGATATAATGGTCTGCAGTTACCGTCTGCTTGATACTTCCCTGCCCCCTCCTCCCTCACCTCCCAAGTATCATGATAAAAAGTGACTCCAAGTAGCTTTTTTCTTTGGGGGAGGAAAGAGTTAGTGACCTTGCAGTTATGCAGAGCTGCTGATATGCAGTGGTGTGGGTTTTGTGTTAGACCACATGATAAATTTGTCATTTTGTATTAGAATTTTACTATGCCAAAAATACAGCCTAGTCAGAAAGTTGCATGTTTCAAATCTGGCTTTGTGATCTTATTTATGTTAACTTGTACTCATGAGTATTCTTCCTGAAGTCAGTGGTACGAATCCAATCTTAATGATTGTTGTTTATTTTTACTCATCTGGTAATTATACTCTGCTATCTGATTCTTTTGTGACCCCTCCAGCAAAAGACTGAAAAACAGGAATAAAATCTGCTTTGTTTCTGCACTGGAGCCAGATATAAAGAAATAAAAAGTTCTTGTGTCCTATTAAAAGCATCATACAATCTGGCAAGAACTATTCATATGGTCTTAGAAATGTTGCTTATATATTTCAGACTTCTAAATACAGCTAGAACTATGCATTAAAGCTATTTTTTGATTAAAGACAGTGATCTAATAATGTAACTGGTTGCATCTGCCAGTAGGCTTAAGAGTATTTGATAAATTGGGTTATCACACACACAAAAATACAAGATTGATAGGAAAACCAGTAAGTTGTTATTAAAGCCTAGAAATAAAGCGTAACAGCATATATATATAAAAATACTTGTATACGTATACCAGTAGATTTACATACAGTAAACACACAACATAAATATTATATATTTATAATGTATTTTACTTCTCCTACTCAAAAGCAGTAAAACAACTTTAAAAGAATTTAAGCAACAGAGACATTCAGAAGGGCTGCAAAATTTACAAATTTTGAAGCATAGGCTTCTTTTTTCAAATTTGTGGCTTCACAAAAGATTTAGATGAAGCTTATTTTCGGAGGCACAGGAATTGCTTTGCCCTCGCCCCCATCCTACTGATATTACTGCAGATTTTACACCATTTTCCGTTCTTTTGTGGAAGTGATCAGAAACCATCCATTCGTTTTTTAGACTCTGACTGTTCTCAAGGTGTTTAAAGAAAGTTCGGACCTTAGTTTTTGAAACAACTTTGTAACATTCAATAATTATTTCTGTAGTCACTTTGCTGTGTGATTTGTTCATCCTGTTCAATATAAAACACTTGTTGATGATTAAAGCTTAAATTAGGGGAGAAAAAACCCCAGTTACATCCTAACAGACTCCCACCTCCACCCCTGCATGGGGTATCGTCGGTGATGTTAGCAGAGTTCTGGGCTAGAGCTTTTGGGTTTTGTTTTAGTTTTTGCTGTGGAAGAATTATGAGAGATTTCATCAACTCCTGTCTCCCAGACAAAGTCGAGCCCATTGTTTGTGCTCTAAATCTATGGCATTTGGAGTAGTTTATTTTTAAATGGCCTTGAACTGTACAGTAGTACAGCCTACTTGGTTGCAGCCAATATATAGAATTTAGAGTGGTTTTCAGAGGCCCAGAATTCTAAATTCTAATAGAAAGTAACAGAATTAAATTTAAAAAGAGAAAAATATATTCTTTTTAAATCCAAAAATACTGTGTGCAGAGAAAAAGGTGCATCCAGATAATTCCCTTACAATTCAGACGTGACGTATCTCTTCCTGTTCCGAGATACGCTGCTTTTTCAGTACTGAAAACTTTATCACATTGGGGTTAACCGTGCAGGTGTAAAGACCTTCTTTTAGGAGCTCAGAGTAGAACCGTTGATACATTGAGTGGAAGCTTTTCTTAAAAAACAAAAGTTCCAATTTTGGTCATCTGTTCCAAACCAAATATCAAGTCAAACAGATGTTTACAACTAATGCACTTTGACACCGTAACTTTTCCCCACTGAAAATTTGATTTTCAGTTATGTAAAAGTTCTTATTTGAATATCCTTATTTTCTTTACATAGTTGATTTTCTTTCCTGGTGGAAAACTATTTCAAATGCAAACACAATCAGATTTTGACACTTAAAGTACATACACTTAATGTGGATGTACACATTGAAGAGCTTCTGGTGTAAATCTAGTCAAAATAGCGAGGCAGAAGTAGTTCTGGTAACCACAGCCAGCCCTGAGAGCAGCCTGAGTGACTTCACTGATTTTAGGAATGTCTCCTTGTGTAGTGATTCTGCCGGAGGAAATGAAGCTCAAATGATGTTTTGGTTCTGAGAATTTTTTCTTTCTTTGGAAATTTTGTTACGCATATAAATCATGCACTTTTATTCTGATTGTTACACAATATTAAGGGAATAATTACTGATTTCCTCTTGGGCTACCAGCAGTTTTTTGTCCAGGAGTGTACACTATTAATTATGTATACTCCTGGTAGAGATTCATTTTTTTTCTTGTACAGAAGGCTTAAATTCATTTCCTTCCCTGGCCGTTAGATTTGTAGGACTTCTCTTAAGTAAAACGTGCAGTGAATGTCCAAGTAATTAATCTTTCGCCTGTACTGGGATAAGCCTCCTTACTCTACTGGTACTTGAGGTTTTTCTTGTTTGGTTTTGTTTTGGTTTTTTTCAGAAAACTTTTTTTTCCATTTAGCCTTACTTTTACTTCAGATTATAGGGTCATCTTGTGTTAAGCTAAGGATGATGACATCTTAACATGATTCTGCAGATGTGGGCATGTGATGCAGGTGAGGTCAAGCATTGAATGGGAAGCTCCATAAGAGAACGAAGCAGACCTCAAGTAGAAGCTCAGTCTGAACATACCAGTAGTGATCTGTCTTCAGTGTTACTCATTGCTTATCTCCCTGTAACTACATACAAGAAACTTGCCGGGTTGGTAAACATGAGTTTCTAAAACAGCAAGGCGCATCTAGCTAGTAACAACTTTGTTAGTCGTGTTTCTGTTAGCACCATATGGCTAAACTGAGAAATTCTGATAGTTTCAATCAGTAATGACTAATGACACACTATTAAAAATAGTTAAATTAAAAATTCATTTAAAAAAATGAATTCATTTTAGAAGCTCGAAATTTTCCATCTTATTAGTTCTCAGTAAGTCTTGTTTCTAGCGTAGCCTGTGGAACTAGCGGGTTTTGTACTAAACCACGCTCTACTTGCTATCATCCCTGCTGTAGAAGAACAGGAGAATCGGCCGCAGAGGCGGCGGGTGCAAGGGGCTCTTTCCTTGTGTAACGCTCGCTTCTGGACCCGCTCGTACAGCTCC
>VZZY01013225.1:0-14729 GCA_013400335.1 Eurystomus gularis | reverse complement strand
GTTTGCGCGGGGGGGTTCGCTTGCGCCAGTGCGGCTTCCTTTAATAACTAGGCTGGATTTCGTTTGCCACTCCATTACTGGCAGATTTCCATCTCTTTTTGCCGGGTCTGCTAAATTAGCCTGGGTGTTTTGATTACTCTAGGTCTAGAAGAGCTGCCTCGTTGCTTAAGATCATGTCACTTGAGAATTTAAGGCAATAATGTTGTTAGTAATTTCTGTCTATTAAAATAAGTGTTGAAGCCTCTTAAAAAGAAATTAAGGAATGCCATAGATTTGAGCACTACTTGTGTCATAGTGTTTCAGGGGAGACCTTCTCACTCTCCACAGCTACCTGAAAGGAGGTTGGAGCGAGGTGTGGGTCGGGCTCTTCTCCCAAGTAACAAGCGATAGGACAAGATGAAACTGCCTCAAGTTGCACCAGGGGAGGTTTAGTCTGGACATTCAGAAAAATCTCTTCCCCAAAAGGGTTGTCAAGCCCTGGCCCAGGCTGCACAGGGCAGTGGTGGAGTCCCCACCCCAGAGGGGTTTAAAAGATGTGCAGATGTGATGCTGAGGGACATGGTTTAGCAGTGGACTTGGCAGTGCTGGGTTGACAGCTGAACTCAATGGTCTTGAAAGTCTTTTCCAACCTAAATGACTCTCTGATTCTATGATAGTCTTATGCCTAAATTTCTCTCCTTAAATCTAAATAGCACAGATGATATTTATACACTAATAATACATGCATGCATATATACTGCCCTTTGGTTTTGAGTTGCAGATGCCTGCAGCATGGTAGCTCATTGTTACGTGAGGTTCCTTTAGGGAACATCATGTGAAAACCAATGAATATGTAAATGGCAGTACAAGAGGACAAATGGCTAAACTTATACTGTTATTAAATCTCTTGTTTGTTTGTATGTGAAGAATTAGTAATAGCTGTATCAATTGTGTTTAATAACGTACAAACTGTTACAGGCCCTAACCATGGGTGGTTAGGGCAACATCAAGAGGCACAGAGTACAAAGAAATATCATTCAGGGCTAGCATAGAAAATAGGAGAAAAGCAGCAAATCTGTGACAGGAACTTTCAGTTCAGGGTGCCTGCTTGGGGGAACAAGGGGCAGAAGAGGAGCAGGAAGGAATCAGGATTTAGGGAAGCAGTTCAGTTTGTGCAAGCTGTTGGATTTTGAGTTCCTCGGATGACAAAATAAACAGTGGTGCTTTCTGATGATAGAGACTACCAGAAAGTCTAAAGACAGAGCAAGTCTTCTTTATGATTTTTCTGATATGTCTGTGGTTGAAATTCAGCCATGGGCCGCACCGTAGCAGGAAGCTATTTGGGACCAGTTATTTAACTCACAGCCATCTACTGGAGGACCTGGATCATGAATAAAATCTAAACTGTGCATCAGGTCAAACATTAGTTTCATTGTCTATAAATTACATTATATAGACAATCTCTAGATACATTGATTTTTTTAGAATTATTTCAAGATTTGAAGATTTTAAATTATCATTTAGCCTCATGTAATTATTAACATGTAATCAGGAATGTATTTGAAAGAATTTGTGTTTATCATAGTTTGTCTTTATTGATTCTGAATCTCCCTTTTGAAACAGAAGAGCTCTTTACTCTTCTTTGAACCCCAAAGGCTTTTCTACAATATCTACAATGTCAGGAATTTGTATTTCTCTCTAATTGTGTTCTCTTTAATTTAAACCAAAAATTCTGCAAATTGCTGCTTGTCCTCAAATATCTTTCAGATGGTGAAAGATGTCATTCTTGTTGACTTTTCTACTACTTAACCTAGAGCAATCTCAGGTTTTACAACATGAGTTGCAAAGCTACAAAATGTCTGGTTCTCTGAGCTTCCTCCTGCACTGCCCATGGTTCAGCCTGGTGGGTGGTCTATCAGCTGCTGAAGTTGATCAGGAAGAGTTAGACAAAGCAGTGCCAGAGTTCATATTGCGTAGTGGCCGCAGAGCTCTTTAGTAGGTAGCCGTTACACAGTATACAAGCTGCTTATGGTGTCTTGTCATTCCTTTCTCGCAGTATAGCCTAGCATGACTTCCAGTTCAGCAAGGTCACCTGAGGTGTTTGCTGCAAATGGTGGGACTTCTGTGCAAGCTAAACTTAAACTTTAAAAGCTGTCCTGTATTGAGATGTAAATCCTGGTCTAAACTCTTTATTTAATTGGGTTTGGGCTAGTTCCTTAATCTTGTGGTGGCTATTACAGTGCATGTTAAAAAAAAAAAAAAAATTAAAAACCAAAACCACCTCTTGAAAATTTGTAGCACTTTAGCACCGCTGAACATTTCCAGGACTTGCCTTCCAGAAACTTTTGCATGCTAAAAGCTGCAGAGTCTTCTCCCAGAAAGCTCTATTGCCATTTTGGAACTCTTAAGAGGTTTTCCTTCTCTCTTCATTCATTGACTATGTCAACTCTGAGCAATATTGATGATGATAATAAAACTGAGAGAACAATTGCTGCAGGTGCATTTCGATTTTCAATCACAACTTGACTTCTGCCTCCGTGCACCTACTTGGCAAGCAGTAGCTCATTTTCAGGAGAGGCTGATATCTTACTCCCAAGTTCTTCCCACGGCCACAGAGCAGCAGTTGAAGACTGCTTTGTTTCAGAGTGCTGGAGGTAATTGCTTGGTGACAGGCAGAGCATAACGTGTTTGAACTGCCTAAAGGGATGAGCTGACTCGAAAGAACTGCAAAAATTACAAAGCTCAATAAGCAAACAGGGCCTGGCCCTAAGCCTACATTTCAAAGAGGCTGTGTGACCTATCAGCTCGTGTTAGGGTGCAGCATGGGAATTCCTGGGTCGTACAAAGGGACAAAATTAGGAAGGCACTTTTGCATCCAGTGAGAATACCCAGAGGGCACACATACATTACAGAAAGCATATGTAACATGTCATGCAAATATGGAAAAAACCCCAACTGGCTGCTTTCCTGGATGCCTGGCAGCCAGGTATTCAGAAAGAAGGGCACTCCTCTAATGAATAATGCATTCTGCGTGTGTTACGTTACTGCGTACACATCGTACGTTTGGTCAATCCTCTGTCTGTTGCCCACATGCAGTGTCAGTCCGGACAAACACGATGCGTGTGAGGGTGACGCAGAGTCCCTCCCCACTTATTGCCAGGCGTTATTTGCTGGGGGCCCCGGGGGCTGCTGCGCAGTGCTCTGCACGAGGCAGCCAGGCTCTGCGAAGTGGCCCCATTCGTTCACTGTGGAAGTCCATCAGAGTGAGGAGAAGAATATCTGAGGAAGAAACTGGGCCTGAAGTAAGGAAGCAAGAGGGTTTATCATTATAATTAGGGGAGGAGGATTTAATAATAAATATCAGAATGTTCTGGAAAAGCATTTCTCAGAGCAACAAGCTTTGTAGGCCAAGTCACAAGCCCCTGCCTGCAGCTACTGTTTCTGTGATGCGTGCCCAGTCTTCTCGAGGTAGATTTCTTACAGCTATGGATTGCCAAATGAGTAACAGCAGGAATATTCCCAGCACTGGTATAACTTTGAGCATTTACATTCAAATAAACTGTGTTACTCGGGTGTCAGAAATCTGATCTGAGGGGGAGAAAAGGAAGAGAAAAATTACACACAACAACAACCAAAAAATTAAAAGGGGAGGAGAGGTTGAGGGTAATAAATGGTAAATATTTCATTAGTGGTGAAGCATTTTGCTTGAGAGGAATTTTTAATGAAAAATGTGAGGAAAAAAATCAGAATCTAAACACAAAGATAACGCAATTAGCAGGCTTTTCCAAAAGAAGACTGAACTGAAGAACTTAAGTGTGTAGAAAATCCCTTTTCCAGACCTGCTCCACCACAAAAAAAGAGGAAATTTTCTCTAAAAGCCAGGTATGAGACCCGAGAATGGAGAAACAACTGTTAGAACTTGGTTGGAATGATAGCTCAATTTTTTAATTCTTATAATTGCTCTCCTTCTCAAAAGACGGAAGCAAATGTTTTGTTTTTTTTTTTTTAATGAAAGTTGATTTAAGCTAAACACAACTAAAATCAACTGATTTTCTACCTTCTCTCTACCACTAAATCCTACTGGAGTGTTGTTTGGGCAAGGCACTTTATCCAATTTCATATTCTCCAAAGAGTTTTGTGGGTTCTCCAATTTTGAATCACAGTCCAGATGTGGAGAAAATTCTGATAAATGTTGTATAGACATCAGTACATTTCCAGTTAAGGTGCGGTGAGTTTCTATCAAGGCTTCTCAGAGATATTGATGAAGTAATTGTATTACCTAGCATGATTCTTACTTTTCAGAGTTTTAATCAAACTTCTCTGGTAAGTTCTTTCTCCCTGAGTCGGTGTGCCAAGTATTAGCCTGCATTGTGACCGTCATTCATAAATATTCCCACAGAATAAAGCAAACCTATTTTGTTTAAATGCAAATATTTCTCTGGATTTCATTATGTAACAAACTTTGCCTTAGGTTATGAATAGTCTTTGAAAGTGACTGTAATGTATTCCAAGCATTTAATATTGCTGTCTAGTGTTTCTTTTTATTATTATACTCTTTTTTGTTTGTCTGAAGTGGAAGAGATTATCTGTACTCTAACGTAAGCCTTCAGCCTATCCCACTATACAAAGGTTATGTGACTGAGCCCTATTTTTTCCACAGAATAAATAAGTTCTGAACAAAAGGCTTTACTATGTTGCTAGTCAGATTCTCCTGCTTTCCTTGCACTGCTGTTAAGCTGAAATGGATACGTTACCTTCAGTAGTCGGAGAGAAGGCAGCAGGTTGAGGTGTAGCCAAAAATATCAGAATTAAGAAAATAAGAT
Organism: Eurystomus gularis; assembly: GCA_013400335.1. Classification (NCBI taxonomy): domain Eukaryota; kingdom Metazoa; phylum Chordata; class Aves; order Coraciiformes; family Coraciidae; genus Eurystomus; species Eurystomus gularis. Next base: position 9,927 of record VZZY01013225.1, on the reverse strand, counting down.
ATGTGCAGTTAGCCAAAGAAATTATTTTCTTGTAGCAGTGGGAACAGCAGTTCTGACAGAGAATCTAGTTCCAAACCTTTGGCAAAATTAGGATCCTGAAAGCCGTTACAGAGCAGTTTCCAACAGCAGCGTGACTCAGGATTCCTCTAAGTATGAAAAGTCTGTTCAAATGTGGCAGCCTGGTAAAAGGACTTTTTGGGTTTTGATCTCCCAATCAATTTAGTGGTAAACTTCTTGAGTGTTTGTTTAGGTCCATCTGTAAAAATAACTTAATTGGGATGGAGTCTACATTGCGGCATTCTTTTTTCTTGTTCCATTATAATTTTGTGACCTTAATTTCCTGCTTCCTCATTTGGTTTGAATTGGACTGGTTCATGAGAAAAGTCCTCCCCATAAGGCATAAATTCTGCATGGGGGAGAATTCTTTGTAGGTATTTGTTCGGTGAATTGGAATAATAAACTATTATAATACTACTGTGGATTTGAAAGCTACTTTGGTCGATGACAGCAAGCCTGAAACTTTTATTTCATTATTATTCATTTTTCAGTTAATCCCACTGTGCAGTTTGAGATAATCTACTTGCTCTGGTTTTTCCTTTGGCAAAAAATGCAAAACCCTTCTTGTGCACACACACACGATAGACTTGAGTTACTGGCACGTCTGTACTTTAGTTGAAGTTCTGAATGAATGTTTTTGAATAACACACCTTAAATGTTTTTCTTAGGGTAGTCCATAAATGTATTTAGAAATTATAATGGAGATTATTCTCAGTTTTGTTCTTCACATGAAAGGCTCAGTGGTACTGAATTCACTACAGCTGTTCTTTGGTTGCGCCCATGTAGGCTGTCACTGATACTGTGGGCTGTAGATGTTAATATTCCCTAACATTTTATTCTGAGGGTTTGTATTTTTTTTTTTTCATTTTTTCTTATCACGTCAAAGAGTTTGATATTTCTAGTACAGGAGCATGTTTCTTCCAAATGCAAACTTTTGGTTTTGTTTATGATAAAGTTTCTGAAATCCTTTACAACGTTTTTAAAAGTTTTCAATTTTGCAGCGGTAAGGGTATGATGAAAGAAGGTGATTATGTTAAATTGCCTTAAAATGTTGATTTTAATCTCTCATACACAAACCGATATTAATTGTGTTGGGCGATATATGTCCCTATGCTTTTGATGCTCCCAGTTAAATAAGCTGTGTTTGAGTGAACAGATGCTGTATATACTAAAAAAAGTAAAATCTTAGCTGCAGCTGCTCTTGTGACGTGGCAGGTTTTTAAGTCTCCCTTCAAAGGTGCTACTGGGAAACTTCCAGGCTCTGCCTCATTTATGATGTTACTCTTGTAGTAACACTGGCTTCAAGGGAGGGAATCTTCAAAGTCTCTAGCTGCCTAACAGACCAGGGAGTTTGTGCGCCCAAGTCCCTTAACTGCTTTTGAAAATTGCATTGCATGTGAGGATAGGTGCTTGCTTGGACCATCATTTGCATTAAATGAACCCCTTTAGTGCAGAATAGGACAAGAAAATACAGAAAACTTCTGGACTTAAAAACATTGACTAAGATCTGCATATATATGTGGGTATCTGCACAGGAAAATCCTTGTGGACCTGGGTGAAGATTGTATGTAAAAGTAACTAAAAATAGTTACTAAACTATGAATTTTCTGGAAGAGAGTAGTTTAGTGTTCAGGTTCTGATCTGAAGCCTATTGAACTAAAAGGATCTTGGCAGAGTATATTGCCCGGGGTAGTTCTTGCAAGCCTGCCTTTCATTGACTACTACAGGGAGTCTCAGTGAAGTCTAAGATCAGTCATTTCGGACCTCTAGGGATACAGTAGTGATAAACAGCAAACACCTTCACGATCGAGTAAAATAATAATTGTATCTGGAGTGATTAACGGAGTGTCTAGTTGGATATAATCTTCTGGAGGGAATTTTTTAAACATTGAGTGTCTGTTCCTGCAAAATCAGTCATAGCCAGTCAAAACATCTCAGTACCAAGTACCGGAAAATATATTTTGTTTTGCATTCATCCACACAAAGCTAGCTTTCCTCATACTTGCGAGGGATTCTCAGTAGACTAATCTGAAATCGTGAAGTATGAAAGAGCAAGACCTTCCTTTTTAGATATTATTTTATGAATGTGCTTCTCAGTTCTGAGTTGCAGCTAGTCTTATGGTTATAGGAGGGGCAGGTATTGTTACAAACACAAGTGGTTTTGATTCATTTCCAAAGTAAAAGTTATTAGCTAAGTGTTGGCAGCTGCATCTACTATTCTATATATATTTAAATATATTTTATGCTAAGAGTTGTTTGTTCTAGATACAAGGGTGGAAAGTGCATCTATACCCTGTAACCTAATCAACATTTCAGAGCCTGCAGTGGCAATCAAGTCCTGGAAAGAACATTTTGACAAGAACAAAGCTGTTGAGAAATTCTCCCGAGTCCTCTTAGAATGATGGTTTGGGATTGATATAGTGACGATACCTGTGACAAGTCTGTAATAGTCAAAAGAAATCTTATTGATTTGGTTATAGTCTTTCCCAGATTTTCCATAAAACTGTTTTTTGTGGACCAGATAGGCAGATCACACAGGGCAGTTTCCTGTCGTGCTTTTGCACTGACACCGTGGTCATCACAAGGCAAAAGCGTTTAGAAATGTTGTTACATTTCTGAGACTTTGAACTGCCAAACTAGCGGTGAGTGTAGTCTGCGCCCTGACGAATATTGGTTAGTAGTGTGACAATTCTTAAATAAATTGCCTCACTGACCCTGCTCATGATCTTCTTCAGGGTGCCCCATTTAAGCCTCCAGCCATCGCCTCTCCTGGTATAGAGTTCCATAGCATGCTCGTTCTGATCTGAGGCCTTAGGCTCTAAAGCTCTGTTATTCATTGCCATCTCCTTCGACAGGTCAGGTCAACACCTGCAGTTCAGCTCTCTGCAGCGTTATAGTACCCATCTTGTTTCTGAAAAGCAGTGTGTTATTTAAACTGCAACACTTTAAAGAAAGCGATTTTTAAAAGAGCAATCAGTCTGACATGTCTCCACCACCTTTCTCAAGTCAATGTTCTCCCTCTGTAAATGTCAAGTCCTGGGCCGTGTTAGGTGTTTTGAACAAAATGAAATCACTCCTTCAACTCTCCTGATGGGGGGGTGAAATACTGAAAGACTGATCTCCTCTTTTATTATTATCACCATGCCTTAAAGATCTCAAATGTCTTTGTTTCCTGACGGATTCTTTAACTATTTGGAAAACAGAATACCTGTTGCTGTAACATTCTCAGAAACTTCTTATGCCTGCAGGGAGGGGATGTGGCTTTAAGGTCTTCCTATGCTGTCAAATTTCATTTAATTTTATGCAGATACCAGAAAAATACTACTTCTTTATTCAAGATGCTAATATACTTGTATATTTACTCATTTTTTTTCATCAGCAGACTCCATGTCACTAATTTTTTTTTTAAGTTTTATGGGGTTTATCACTCTTCATCACAAATTTTGAATTGTTTTCCAATATGTAGAAATCAGCAGACAATATGACCTGTTGATTAATTCTAACATTGGCTTGACAAATTGCAATCTTGTAAATATTTTCTGTTTACCTTGAAGCTTGCTCTGAATGCTGTTACCACTTCTGCTATCCATTTTTAAAAGCTGGCACTTAATTCTTTGCTTTCTTCTTCACTGTCCTTTGTTATGCCTTAAAAAATTGACAAGAATCCTATTGTGAGATAATACATTTGACAACTCCTGCTAATAAAAAAAAAAAAAAGGAAAAGAAGTCCCTAGATGACATGAAAGTTTGTAATTTTTGCAAGGTTCCATGTGATGGTGGTGGGTCGATGCCAGGTGCCCACCAAACTGCTGCATCACTCCCACTCCTCAGCTGGACAAGGAAAAGAAAATATCACAAAAGGCTCATGGATTGAGATAAACCCTAAATAGTTACTTTTTGGGTTCTGCTGTGCTTAAACAATCAGGTGACCACAGAGCATGCAGAATTAACATGACACAGCACACAGAAACTTGGGTGTGCTCTAACGCACAAGGCCCTTTTAAGGGGAAAAAAGAGCCTCCAGTCATGGCATTTAGGATACTTGGACAGTACTGAAGGCTGTTCCCTCCTACTTTTCAGTGAGGGGCTGTTCTTTATTCTTGCAGATGTTCTGCAAACACATCATTCTAAGACGTAACAGATACTGACCCGTTATTTCAGGTGTTAGCTCCGCTGTTTCTCCATGTCGGTCCCTACAGTCACACATGAGTCACCCTGCAGCTGATGTGAACCAGAACTCTAGAAAAAAGCTGTTTTAATCATGGCAGTTCTGATGAGTTCTTTGGTTTTCAATAAAATCTGTCCACAACGGGTAGTTTTTATGCTATATGGCTCATTGCTAAGCCATCTTACTTTCTTTTTATGGAAGACTATTGTGATTTCTCAAAATTTTAGTGTTGTAAATGTTCCCAGACTAAGCTGCTTTGATGAACAAACCTACAGTGATTAGCCAAAGTCTGAATCTTTGTTCCCTTTCCATCTATGAACTCCCAGGTTTCACGCAAGAGGGAAACACAACAATATGAATTTCTTCAGCTTCCCTGCTATAGTTCAGAAATCTTTATTAATTGAAAAACTGTTTGTAATCTCATGGGGTGTGACAAGCATTATAACATGTGGTGGCCACATTAGTTTCTCAGACCCAGAAGCAGCACAAGGCAGAGTGAAGTTGTACCAAAAAGAGTAGTACTTAAAGCATCATTGTGATTCTGCAGTCTTCATCCTCCTAAGACTCATCTTTCTTGCTCATTTTATATTGTCATCCAGGGGCATGAGAAGAGAGAAGCCTTGAAATTATATTTGACATGAATAACATGTTGTAATTTGAGACTATTCTAGTAGCCAACATGGAAAACAATTTCTGCCTTTCTTTTTGCAGTAGCTTAAAAGTAGCTGAGGACAGTTTCCATGTGTGTCCTCCCCTAATTGTCTGCCCTTTACACTAAAGCAGCTTTTCTCTGCCTGCAGACAGCTTGTAAAATAATTGTGCAGACAATATTTTTTTTTTAACCAGGTATGCACATATTCATATTCATGCGAGCAAAGTAGAGAGGAACAAACAGTATTAATTAAACTTAAATTAAAGGTCAGTCAAATTTCAATTTGATTGGAAGTGGAGACTAGTGTGGCAACATTGCACCATAAGTCCAAGAAATTCCGCACAAGGATTAGCTGATTCTTGGGCTGGAAAATGTGGAAAAGTATGTGCAGAACACCTCCAGATTTTTCACTTTGTTCTCACAAGCATGTTTCAAAGATGTTTGACTGTTTCCATAGTTCTTCTGGGCTCTTTCTTTACTTGCTGAGCATTCTTTTTAGACGCAGTACTGCAGAAGAGGAAGGATTACCTTGTGCATCTTTCAAACAATGCTGTTATCCAGACCTATCAATACTGTTGTTGTTGTTTCAGTGCAAGTGCGATGTTGTCTATCCCAGGTTCAGTCTGTGGGCAGGTACAGTCTCAGACTCTCTATTGTAGTATGCCAACACGCCCAATTATTTCCCACGTTGTGAAGTCATAGCAACAGAAAGAACTGTAGAAATATGTTCTATCCTTTTTACAGTGGTTCCATGTCTGTAGGGAGAAGTCCACCCTCTTTTCGGGAGGTAGGATTTGTGGTAAAGTGAAGACTGATGGTTCATTTTGACATGTTTTGATCAAAGCAGTTATAAAGTACTTCTTTGCTTTGATGCATCTTGTTCTGAGTTAAATGCATTCATGCACATAAGCCCAAGGGTATGCAAGATTTGGTCCTAGTGAGGATCTGAATGCTGGGTAAAGCGAGAAAAGGTTCTTTTATTTTTCAATAAGTTTTGAATTAAATCTCAGTGGAAACTTATATTCTAGGCATTCCTACACATGTGAATTTACTGCTCCTTCATTTCTGTTGATGCAGCTGAAGGCTGTCTGCATGCAGAAAGCTGTCAGAGGGCCAAGGAAGTTTATTCACCACTTGTGAGATCACGTTTTGGGGCTGGAGTGGGATCCAAGCAGAGCCTGACGGTGCTGGGTCTGTTCAGCCTGGAGCAGAGGCTTCGGGGGCCATCTTGGTGACCTCATGGGTGGTTATGCAGAAAACAGACTATGGTTTTTCTTGAAGGCACACAGATAACCAGACACAGGTGACAGCAGGCAAAATTCTGACTGGATAGGAGACAATTGTTCCAAGTGAGGATATTCAGAATAGAGCCTGAGAAGTTGTGGAAGATTGTCAAAATTCAACTGGACAATGTCTTGAACAACCTGATTTAAACTTGACATTTTCTCTAACTTTAAAGTTAGCCATGAAATTGGACCAGATGATTTTCAGAGGTTTCCTCCAAAATATATATATAAAATTTTATAATTCTAATGAGGAGCTATGCATGATAAAGCATCGTAAAATATCACATCTTTCTACCAGTCTTTCTACCAGGTTGTTCCTACCAGTCTTTCTCCCAGGTTCACTGTGTGGTCCCACAAATGACTGAATAAGCGCAGCTGTAGGGGCAGTAAACTGTGACATGGAATAAAGGTCAGGATGGAAAGGGAGAAATGTAGTAGCCAAAAGAAGCCTCCTAGATAGGCTTTGATGCTGGACACATCGAAAGTGGCAGTGTGTGCACGTGGTGTTCGTCCTTGACTTTTGCTTTATGCCAAGAGCACCACAACACCACTAAGGGTTGGTGGATCACTTTCTTAGGAGACACCATGTGGGAATAAGAGATCACACCAAGATTATCCTGTGCAGTACTAATTGCTTGAATCTGGATGGCATCTAGATCTCTTTATGGAAAGTCAAGACTGGTACGATAGTTCAGTGCCATGTACAGAGACCAGGTCGATCAGCATCAAAAGTCCACGTCCCAGCTGTGGTGCAAAAAATCAAAATCTTAATCTTGGCTTCTGATAAATGTTCCCTTGTCGTGATTCTATCAATTGCATCAGTACCTACATCTTAATTAAAAGTACAGAAATGAGTGACCCTATATCTCTGTATTTTAAAGACAGAAAGAGAAAAAATACTGCAGAAATCACATTTGAGAAGGGAAGAAAGCACTTATGGAATGCCCATGTAGCTAAATATGTGGGGAGGCTTATTGAGATTCTTGCAGAAATAAGGAAATAACTGAAAAAACTTCTAACTAGTAGAAGCTAGCAGTTCCCAATATGAATCGTAATATTTTTTTTTTTTATATAATAGGTAATAAGGAGTGTCTGTTCAGCCTTCAGGTCACTCTTGGACTTTAATAAGCATTCAATGCAGGACATTTTGAGTCTTCTTGTAACTAATAATAAGACTCACTACAAAGTCTACGTTGTGACTGAAAAATGGTAATTTCTAAACTATTGTATTCAGATGTCTTTACTGGTGTGCCCATGAACACAGTCTACAATAAACCGATGCTGGGATGTTGTCTGCCTGTGCATTTGTCTGCTATGGGAAGAAACGTTTACATCTGGACAAAAGTCTCCTCTACTGCTGCACTTTATGGAGGAAAACAGAATTTCTCCTAGTTTGTGCCCTTAATTGGGCAAACTTACTTGAGATGAGTAAATGAAGTAGTCACATTGATGCCAGATCCTCATGGAGATTGAATGATCGAAGTGATTGAAGTTGTTGCAACTAAATGCAGCGTGGTGAAAGCCGTCTTCGGGAGCCTATTTCATGGCTGGCTTTTCTCAGTGTGTTCATTTTAGCACTTTGCACAAATGCAAGCTCAAAATCAGAGTTTTGATCAGAAGTTTCTTTTTTAAGTGGTTTTTAAAATGCAGTTCTATTACAATCTGTGGAGTTACTTTACTCCAAAAGAAATTTAAAGCAGAATACAATCCCCAGCATCATGCTGTGACTTCCTATTTCAGCTGAGAATTCAGTAGTAGACTGAAACGTTGTAATAACTAAAAGCTCCATTGTAAGTTTTCCTATGATTGGTCAGAAAAGAAAAAAAAACTGAAAAATTTTGTCAGCCATGTTATAAAAAAGACTTTTTCCTTAATTGTAATGGTTTATAGTCACATAAAGTAGTGGTGTATGATTACCATTTCTTCTTCTTCCTTTTCTCCATTTTTCTTATCCCTCTCTCATCTTCACAATTAAAGGAAGGCCAAAAAGAGCGAGTGGCTCAGAAGAGCAGATGAAGTAGCCGTTTCCTGAGGGTGGAGTTCTTAAAAAAACAAAACAAAACAAATGAGCAACCACCCAGAGAGAACTGGCAGTGGCAGGCTGGGAAGCATTACACTTTAGAGAATAGCTATTTATTGTGCTAGAATACTGAGATAAAACTGCTGGACTTGGTAGCTCCTCCTGTCATCTGTGATTTTGGGGGTTTGATGCTGTCTGTAAAATAAGCACTGCAAAGAGTGATGCTTCCAGTAACTAAGCCTTAGCAGAAGTACAGCTGAACGATGCAGCTAAAGGATTATTTACCCTGTGTGCTAATAATTTCTTATTCCTCCCCCAGAAGGGGCTGGGGCAGAGGTGGGGAGAGAACCAGAAGGGAAGAGAATGAATAGGTAGAAATGGGAATGACAGAAAGTCAGAGTATGATAAGTACGCGCTCCCCTTCTGTTACGCGCTCCCCTTCTGTTACGCGCTCCCCTTCTGTTACACGCTCCCCTTCTGTTACCGCTTCTGCTTTTGGTCTTTCATACATGCACAGTGTAGGCCTGAGGCTAATACAGTAACTGCCCACTGGCAGTGAGCCTGAAGTAACTGCTGCTTTCAGGAGAGGTTTTCAAAGATACAAATGAAGGTTGGTTGGCCGAAAGGAAAGGTAGTGTCACAGGATCTAAATACAATTCTGCTTTTGGCTTTAGTGTTTCTGTTTTCAGTAGTCCATGCTGCGGACTAGTTAGTTAGGCCCATCCCTCTGATGTGTCTATGTATATTTTCTGCTGTTTATTAGTAAACACCAAAGATTTTCTTAGAATGTGTGTGTTGGGAGCAATCTGAATGCTCTTGTAAGCATAATTATATACAGAATTATGTGGCCTTTTCCCCTTTCACATTTCCATGTTATTAACTAAGCCATCACTTTTTTTTTTTTTTTTTACATAAAACTGGAATAGAAATGCTGGCTTCCTTTCACATTCTTAAAAAAAGTGAAAAAATACTATATGAAAGCAAATTTTGCCTTCTCCTAGCTTTCTAGGTGGAGGAAGAGTTAAAACTGGAGGATTTGGGCTTTGGTTATTTCTCTTTTGGGAAATGCATAATTTCCAGATCATGCCAGGTTATGGAATTCCATCCTCCTCCCCCCTCCCTCCCTCCCAGTTTTATTTGGATTCCTATTTCAGCTAATCATTCCCAAGTATGCACTGAATCTGAACATAAATTTTGGTATTCAGTGTTTGGGGGGTGTGAGCAATTTCAGCTACTACGTTTTAGAAGAATTCTTCCAGAAGGGTCATTTCACTCCTACTGAATGAGAGACATGTAATTTGTTTTAGCAAGCGTGCTTATAAATCCAGGTTCTCCCTTCTAGTCAAGTTGCTCAGGAAATTGGTTTATTAATCATGTCTGAATCTTACTACGTTTACTGAAAACACTAGAAGGTTCTGTGTCTGGCCTTAGAAATTTTGTTATTGAAGATTTAGAAAACGGGTAGATATTTGGAAAGATTATTCCATGGAAATCAACAATAAGGAAAAATTGCCTAAACAGCACAAAAAGACGACACCGATGACACTGACATGGCTATTCTTTGTCCCTCATACCATCACAGCACCTTCCTTTCTTCTGTAGTTGCTGAACTCCTGATTTCTTGAATTTATTTGCCCTCAGAAATTCTTAGGATGCATAAAGTTGACGTCACTAGGCTTAGACTGAAGGTTTTCATAAGCAAAGCATATGTGCATGTTTTTAATAGAATCACAGAATCATTCAG
>VZZY01013223.1:8964-23394 GCA_013400335.1 Eurystomus gularis | reverse complement strand
AGGGGTTGACCTACTGGAAAGCAACTCCGTAAAGAATGTNAGAGCTTTCTTTAGACAGGACTATGTTATGATATTATTAGGCATATTTATAAGCAGGTAGCCAAGCAAGGAAGGATAAGGTAACACTTTGCTGAAAGCATTAAGAAGAGTGTGACCAGCAGGTTCTCCTCTCCCTCTACTCTGCCCTGGTGAGGCCACATCTTCAGTATCGTGTCCAGTTCTGGGCTCCCTAGTTTAAGAGAGACAGGGAACTACTGGAGATAGTCCAATGGAGGGCTGCCCAGATGATCAGGGAACTGGAGCATCTCTCTTAACAAGGAAAGGCTGAGAGACCTGGGTCTGTTTAGCTTGGAGAAAGGACTAAGAGGGGATCTTATCAATGGTTATCAATATCTAAAGGGTGCATGTCAAGGATGGGGCCAGTTTTTTTCCAGTGGTGCCCAGTGACAGGACAAAGGGCAACAGATACACACTAGAGCACAGGAAGTTCCACCTAAACATAACGAAAAACTACTTTACTGTGACGGTGACAGAGCACTGGAACAGGCTGCCCAGAGAGGTTGTGGAGTCTCCCTCTCTGGAGACTTTCAATACCCACCTGGGCCCACTGCTGTGCAACCTGATCTAGATGAACCTGCTTTGGCAGCAGGCTTCTAACCTCTTTGGCAGGAGGTCCCTTCTAACCCCTACCATTCTGTGATTCTGTGATTCCTTCACTTATCTGCAAAATTTAAATCTTGGGCTAGCCCATGTTCAACATTATGTATGCTCACAGCACAACAAATACAACTTTGATGAACAAAGGACAAATTACTTTAGAGCTAACAATGTTGATTGTTTGCCAGCTGGAGCTGTCCACTTTCACAAAGTCAGATTCCGTTTAAATGGCAAAACAGTTTAGGTGTCTGCTCACCATCCCCTTCCTCCTACCCTCATTTCCACCATACTTTTTTTATTTACTGGACCCCCATGGAAGATGGTGTAACAACCACCATCAACATGCCTCTGCTAGGGCATTTTTTGTGAAAGGCTTTTGCAGAAGTGTTGGCAGAACATCTGTTAGTTGCTTTTGCTTCTGCAGCAACACATCATGTTACTTACTTAAAGAAAGCAATAAGCAAGTTGACCATGATGATGTACTGCACAAAGAGGTAGACAGCTTGGAGGAATGGTGTGAGGAAGGAGCCAGGAGGACAGTCTTCATTCGCTTCACAGACTGAAAGGGAAGAACATATTGACCACAGTTAGTATGGAAATGAGAGCAGAGCACAGCAATGGCACATGCTCCTCATTTGCCCCAGCAAGAAACAGAATAGTTCTCATTACTTTCACCAAGACACATTACCAAATTTCCAACTAAAAAGTCTATCTCCATGTAAGGGAGATCTGAGATGTCTTCATAATACTACTGCCCCATAGTTTCCACTGCAATTCAGAAGCTGTAGACAACATTTTGTACATACCAGTTCTTGTGCCAGTCACCTTGACTTTTTATTAAAAGGAAAAATGATACAGCTGAAATGTATTTGGCAGGTGACACACACTCAAATATACTGAAATCCAAATCTTTGATCCTTAAAGAAAGCGGCAACGCTTTCACTGAATCCGCTGTGGAAAGGATACACTGCAAAGGCTGCTTTATCAGAACTGGAGCATGTCGTGGTTTAGACCCAGCAGGCAGCTGAGCACTTCTCACTCACTCCTGCCTACCCCCACACCCTCTATGGGATGGGAAGCAGGATATGGAGAAAAAGGCAAAACTGTGTGGGTTGAGATAAGGAGAATTCAATGAAACAATGCAAGAGGAGAGGAAACAACAATAGTAACAATAATAGTAATGAAACAATATATAGAACGAGTGATACAGAATGTACTGACCATCTAGACCTGCACCACAGGCTCTAGGCCAGAGCCCCCCTTTGCCCAGCCTGCCCTCCGCCCTTATACAGCAGGCATGACGTCAGTATGGTATGAAATATCCCACTGTCTGGTTCAGTTGGCTATCCTGGCTGTGGCCCCCCTCACAGCTGCTGGTGGAAATTAACCCTAACCTAGCCAAACCCAGGACAGAGTGTTATTTCTTTAGAGCTTCAGTAAGATCACATTAACTCACATGCAAAAGGACATATGGCTACAAATATTTGTGAGATGAAGCAACAAATCATAGAAATTAAGGGATCCCTCTTAATGTTTTTAAATTGTCAAAATAAATACTTTTCAGTCTTTATCATTTTTAATCTAATTTAACACCTTGGAGGAAGTTTAGATACACATTTTAAAGGCAGCAGCTCTGAATTTAGGACACATTCTGCAGCACAAAGAGTCATTAGAGAAACTGTAGCTTTATTTGGGAAGTGTCAAATTTCTCCAGATTTAGTATTAATAAGTGACGAAATGGATTAAACTGTGAAACTTACCAGTATGCTTTCATTAGAAGAATTTTTACTTATATAACCAAAATAACATAGCCACCACATGACAGTTTCAGCAATAAAAATGGATGCAACGTCTTGAATTTTTTAATCGGGTCTATGCAGAACTAGGTATCTTAAATATCTGTATCTATTTGCATACTTACTTTTCTATTTTAGCGACTGTTTCACTCATACTCGACACTTAGCAGCATGACAGTCCCTTCCATCTCTAATGCTGAAATACCTCCTGGAATGCCTCATTGTTCTCTCTTACTGAGACAAGGTCAAAGTCATAATCAAGATGTAACATTTTTCCTATTCACATTGATTGGTTCTATATTTCCTGTGTTCAGCTGGTTTATCTATTTCAGAATGATGCTGGGTAACCTTTACTATGGTGAAAATAATTTCTTAGTTTTCCTTTTTTTGTTTTCCCTTTATTCTTTCTTCCTTTAAGGCAACTTTGCAGTCGCTCGTCCAAGACATCAGCAGCTTTGGATTCACCTCATTAGAAATTCATTTCACTGCCAGATCCTCTGACTACAAACTAGTTTTGTATCAGTTCCTATGTGCTTTGCTCCTTCAAAGGTTTTAAAGCTTAATCTTTATTTTTAACAAAGAAACTAATATTCTCACCTTCATCATGCCATACTGCTCATTAAGTACATACATAAACAGGAATCAAAACTGTTTGAGAAAGAATAGAATCATTATGTATCCAGACTCTAGTAGCCCAAAGTGGACATGTATCTTCACACACTAAATATAAGCTGTTGAGCTGTACTGTGAAAATTACCTACCATCTATTTCTCCAGCATAGACCTCACCAAACATCATCCAGTAGGGTTGAAATACAATATCTCGTGCCAGAGTCCAAGAAGGAGGCTCCTCTGGTGAAAGGATTGCCTTTCGTGACACTCCAAAACTCAACAGAACTATGGCCATCATGACCACAATATAGAACATATTTGCTGTCTGGAAAACATGTTTGCATGAAAGAGCTACGTTAATTGTATGTAAAGGAGATACACATTTTAGGGAAGAGTATTAGTCCCTGCTTTTACAAAATACAAAAACAGGACTCATAATCTAATATGTTGGAGGAAATTTAAAAATATTTTCTTTCTTTCTATGACCTGGACTACCCAAGTATTTTACAGAGGTTAAAGTCACCCTGGACCACAAATGCCAGAACTCCTACTTCCATCTCAAGTCCCTCTTCAGATCTTAAGAAGACTTGAAAAATGCAGAGACCTTATGATGGTGCTTTTCCTCAATGGTATTTCTTCCAAACTGAGAGCAAGGACTAAGAGTGAAAATGATTTTGCCTTCTAACACTGAATTAGAATTACTATGCAAGACAGAATATAAAAGTATTAATAAGGTAGTTCCCAATAACAGAGAGAAATTACGGTGGGAATCTGCGTATGTCCCTCAAGACTAGGCAGCAGTTCAGCAGCAGTTCTTATACCAAAAGAGGAAAAAAACTCACTTTGATCTCAGAGAATTTTTGCCTGCTAAGATGGGGTATAATTATTTGAATCAAAATGTAAAACAATAATGAGACAGTTTCCAAGAGCTAGGGGAATTATCTATAGCAGTAAGTCCATCTGCAAGTGCCAGCAATTTCTCTTTATGCTATTACCAAGCTGTATCAGAAACTCAACTCAAATGCAATGCCTCTCTAAGGAACAAAGCAAAAATAGCTTTTGTGAATAAATTCAAATAATGAATAAATTAAAGAGGACTGAAATCTGATTATGGTCAACTCACAAACAGAAAAAGACATGGTATTTTCAGGTAATACATCCACTGTGAATTATTAGGTGACCACTACTTTGACTATCACTCTTTTCTGTCACTTCTGACCGTTACGTGTTCCTCAACAGATGCCTTAACTGCAAAAATATTGCTCCAAAGTGTAATACTTACCATTTTCCCAATCATTGTCAGGTATGGACCAGCATGCTGATTCACAGCAAAAAGATCAAGGAGCCGAGTATACCAAAATATTATATCCAAGCAGTAAAGTAGCCTCCCTGCAGTTCGAACAGGGGGGTCAAACCAGCGCAAGCCAAAACCAATCATAAACAGGATGATAGCTATAGAATCAGTAAAATTCCAGTATTCATAAATCCACACCTTCACTTTTTGGCGGAATTTTCCAGGTTCTGAGATAAAAACCTGAGTAGAATGTAGAAAAAAAACCAACAGTGAAACGCCATTAAAATCACAGATGCCTTCTTTAACTTCTTCTGACTGAACTGTTTCATGCTATTTGGGAAGGTATAATTTTTTTCCTTTTTTTTTTTTTCTTTTTTTTTTGCAGACCCATGTACTTCATACTGCCATTCACTGTTCATTAAGGCTTATACTTAATCTATAGTGTCGTATTGCTCAAGTATGCCACGCCAAATAGGAATAACAGATTCTGAGCCAGAACCTATTCACTGAAGAGTATGCTCATCAGCAGAAAAGAGTGGCCACTACAGAATTGTTATGCATACCTATCATTATAAATTAACGAGCATTTTCTAGAGGAATGGTCATGACCTGCAGTAGTCTTTTTCCTTTCAAAAGCCCCTAAGTCGTGGAAAGTACCAGCCTAACCTTGCTGATGGGAAAATAGCTAATGCCTTTTATTTCAGACTGAAAACATAAAGAAAGATCCTTGTATTACACCAAGGACATGCTAAAAAAAGGAGTGCTGGCAACTAGCAAGGTAAAGAATGAAATGTTCACTCCTTGGACTGTGAGGTGCCCCAAAGGGATTTTAAGCTTCACTGAGCAAATGTGTGAAGTGGAATCTTTGGGAGGCCATAAATAAAACCTCTGCACATTGCACAGGCGAGGCCAATTATGCAAAGCTATGTAAGATCACACTGATAAGTACCAAGCAAAGGACAGATTTTGAAATGTCAGGCCCTGATGCTGTGAGAATTTACACATATGAACACACTAATGTAAATAAGTGATTCTACTCAGTAAAGCTGGACTAACTCCTATGAGGAACTTGTTCCAGGATCAGGGCCTAAGGCTTTAACAATTAGTTGATACAATCTAGAGAAAGAGGTTTGCAGTTAAGGCTCTCTGCAGTTAATTAGATGCACATGTACAACACAGTGTCCTACAAAGTCTTTGCCAGCGGACCAGAACTAGTACAAAGACAATCAAGTAGAAGACATTAATTTCAAAGTGTCCTATGAATGCTAATGCTAGAAAGAGCTGTTTCCACTGTCCCACCATCAACACAATGCAACAGCACAACACTGATTTCCAAAATGCTTGCAATTTCACAATTTTTTTCTCAATCAGACAACCTTTGTGTCGATTTTTTCAATTTTATCTCATGCAGCCACAGAACTTGTATGTTTATCCAAACTTCAATATATATTCCCAGAATTTCTACCGACCCTTGAAATTCTTCACCTCTCTCATACTGATATCTCAGTCTTCTAAGTGGTCTGTTGTAACAGCATCCTTCACTTAAATTGTGACTGGTTTTTTGCAGTTTTATTCCTCTACAAGGACAGTACTTCACATGTCATATAAAAGACAATTCACACTACTACTGTTTACTATGTGCTGATTATACAGTGAAGATATGTCCAATCAGATACAGTAATTTGGGAAATACATAGCTGCATTTGTCCTTAGCCTCAGGTTTGGAATGCAAGTTATGTTCAGAAGCTCAGATCTAATGAACTGCAAATCAGTGAATTTTGATCAGAATATCATTTTTCCATGCTCAATGAATCCAACATTAAAAGCTGATGGTGTTTTTTCTCTCATTTTGTTTATAGAGGGTCAGTTAGACTTGACAGAGAGCCTTAGATTATTCTATACATAACTCCTATTAATTGATAACAATGTCCACACTTAAAATACATGTCTAAAGACAAATTCCATATGTCTTTATAAGAAATCTAAGTTAAGAAACAAGTGCTCTGAATATTGATTCAGCACATTCACTCTCAAGTCACCTGCACATTGCCACTGCCTTTACACAGAAAAATAAGAGATTTAGGGACAAACTTTTAAGATGCATTTTCAAAGCTCAAGGATGGGTCTTCAAATAAAAGACTTCTCAGAAAAAAAAATGCCCTGCGTAATTCTTTCCTCCGCTAAATTCTCTACAAAAAAGAATGCAGGATAACAAGTGAATGGAAAAGCTTACCTCCCTGACTTTTTCAATAGCAGTGCTGAAAATATAAATAATAACAAGCCACTCTTGCACACTTGGTCTTGGTTCCATCTTCACCAACACAGTGTAAGTGAAGAGCATGAGAAATGCCATGTACGCCATCTACAAAACACGCAGTATATAATCTATATGCAGAAAAATCTCCAACAAATTTCTGCAAACATGTTAACAGGTGATTAGTCTGACTATGTATTCAAACTATGAGGGCACTGTCAGATTTCTGAGCCCAAAATCTTACTTCCAGTTCTCCAAAGTATTTTTTACTTATTTTTATAAGGGAGTATCCTTAAATATCATTTGGAAATTGGTGCTTTGGTGCTTTAGTGCTGAAGAAATGGGAGCTGAAGACAAACTATTGCAGCACATGTTCACCTAGGACCCAAACTCATATATGATACAGAGTACCTTCTCTGCATACTGTTACTTGAATGTAAGACAATGCTATGCTTTTATTTGAACCTTCTGTAGGAGTAAGTAACAATTCTCAAAGCTACATGAATCACTACAGGTTAATCAGTGCCTTCCAAAACACAGGAATGACAGTATTAGGTGGAAAACACATATTTTAAAGGTACCAGAACACACTATAAATGTATCTGAGATAACAGATTCACAAACTATGAAGCAGTCAATCACACCCTGTTAAAGGAGTAACAGTTTATGTATGTGGTGGTCTGACCCAACAGGCAGCCTTAACTTCAACATCCTAAGGTCTGTAGACACAGAGTTAGTTACTAGGATTGTTTCAATAAATGCATATTTCTCTATAGCAAATGATCTATAGATTAATATTCACTCCTTCAGAAACAGCTTCTAAAGGAAGGAACATGAATATCTGCGAGGTATTTAAGGCCAACTTCAAATCTGTCTCTACATGTGCAGTTAAGCACTGTAAAAAGCTGTGCACAGACTCTTCTTTAGTTCCTTATAATTGTTTGTTATTGACATTGTTGGGTTTGGTTTTTTCTTTTGATGTAACTGCATGATTTTATCCAAAACAACTGTGAGCAAAATATTCAAATATCTTCCCACCCACCCCCACCACCAAGTGGCTGCAAATCCGTGGCAGGAAAAGTAAAAGCAGTATCAAGTGGTATCTGAAGGATCAAAAGAGGGGTTTGGAAATCTGAGTTCTACTGTGATGACCAACCGTGTGAAACCAGAACTTGACAATTGGTGCGTTGTAGAACTCATAGATTTTTCTAGTGCCAGGCAGGTTTCCTTGTCCATCGTCTACTCGGCTTTCATCAGACTTCTGAGCAGTATTCTCCACATCACAATCCTTCTTTAAAATGAAACAGCATTTTAAAAGTAAGAAACCATGGCCTATGATTGCAAAGGTCATGTCACGTTAGAGGGAAGACAGGGACAGATGTTTAAGCTTCTGAATACACAAAACATTACTGTACCTTGATTTTGTCTGGTTACAGCCATCTCATTTGCAATAATTAACATGCATACCTTTCCACTGTAAATACTCTAAATTTAGAGTTTGCTCTTACAACAACAGGCAGTGGACGGAGAGCATCCACAGACCTGAATCCACTCCTCTTTCTGCCACACATTTCCAGTCTTTAAGCAAGTCATTTAATCAGAGTCTCACTTTCCCCGTTTGTGAAACACAGATAAATAACTCCCAGTACGGCACAACTGTGTTAGCTAGAACTTCACTAACAACTGTAGCACATTCTGAACTATGGGAATGAGTATCCCATTTCTGCATGTATACAGTCACACAGAAAATGTCAAGACTGTGAAATCATTAGATTCTAATATAGAATCTACTTGCAATTTTTGATGTATTTTACATCTGATTAGAAGGTGAGGATGAAATAAGTACTTTCTTACAAAGATTTGCATACAGGAAATACAGATAACTTTGTTATCTTTAGTGAAATAAAACCACAAAAATGAAAAAGCAAACACATATGATTCTTTATCCAAAGTTTCACACTTGGACATCCAAGTGCCCCACTGAAAGTACAAACATCTGATTGCCACTGAAGCCTAAGAAGAGCTGCAGACACACAACAGAGGGCAATTGGCAAAACCAGAAGCTGCTGAAAGGAATTTTCAGAGATGAAGCAGTGAGGCCTGGGGGAACCATAAGTAGCTAATAGCTGGGCAAGGCTATTACCAAACCACCTTGTTCAGTTCTGTTTCAATGCTAGCCAATCTTCTTGGCTAATACCAACGCTAAAACTTACTGCTACTAGATATCTGCTGTATAGTATTTTTTTTGTGATGTATTTGTCCCTACTACACAGCATTTTCTCAGGTTACCAGGGGAAAACTGATTTTTTTTTCATCACATTAGACTCAGAAAAGTGCTAAACTAGGGAATCTGATACAGAGAATCATACCAACGTGTTGCATCAGATCTTCCAAGGTGAAGGAGAGTATTTGTCCCATGAAAGAGTGCAATTTCCAGCTGCAGCAGGTCACTGGAATTTATGACTGTCTGTGAAAGATACTCTATATGGCACATGCACAGTGTTTAAATTTTCTGTATATTTTTTCTATATTATTTCATATTGGAGTGTTTAAGATAAAGTGGTAGCTCAGCCTTTTGTTTTAAACAACGCTCTATATTAGATAAAATCAGAAGTTAAGCTTACTGCTACCACAGGAAGGAAGCAGCCCTGTCTAGAGGCAGGCCTGAAAAGTGCTTACACACACTGCTGTGTTGTCTTCTACCAGATTGCAGGGGTGGTCCTGCTGCAAATAATTACAATCAGCCTGTCCTCTGTACCATAGCTGTTACTGAACCACATAAAAAGCATTTTTGAACCGACTATATTAGACAGGCACTGCAGGAGACAATGGCTTCAAGCATTTTTCTGCATCAGAGAGAAAAAACACAAGCGTGGCACTAACAGGACTACCATGCTGCTATGAAAACCCTCAATGGTAATTTGCTCTCTTTTATTTTACACAAATTGAAAGTTAACCGAGAAGGCCCCAGGCAATCTACAATGCTTATCTGCTGTAAGATAAGCAGACCAGAGCAAAAGAGATTGCCTGACAGGTCTCATTTGACAATCCTGCTTTCATTGGATGGTGAGCATCTCACCAATATTTACCCTTTTGGGTGGAAATTCTCTGTGTCTGCTCTCTACCTCATACTGAAAACTTCTGGAAATTTTCAGTTCAAGGAATGTTTTGTGGAGAATCAGAAAAAGAAAGGACAGGCAATTCTGCTTAGCAGAATTATGATGGAGACTCCCCACAGACAGGACTAAGAAGGACTTTTGCACAACCACAGGTCCCTGAAGAGCGTTTCAGGACTCAGTTCAGGTGACTAAACCAAAAGCACAGTGCTGCTTTTGTGCTTTAAATGGCATCTCTGGTGGGCTCAAGTGATGCAGAAACAAAGATAACCTGTTTTTCAAATAGGAGGGCAGGAGCTAAACCTCTGGAAGGGATATGATGTAATTCAGGAAGCAAAATCTCAAGGAGAGACTAGGAGTGAAGGATGGCCATGGAGCTGGGGAGAGGTTGTGGCTAAGATGCATGGCAGAGGCTGCTGGCCAGGCAGAGTGGGAAGAAGGAATGAGTTGGAGAGGACAGGAGCTGGACTGCCTCAGTGCTGCTGTTTCACTACTTGGATAACTCAACTGGCAACCTGAACTGAGTTTTATGGATATGATTTTGTTTATGATATGAAACCATTTTTAGATTACTTGGTATATAAGACTACATAGGAATTTATCTACAGCTTGAATAGACTTTGTGCCCTATAATACCTGCATAACTGTCAGATAATTATAATCTCATTATGCTCCTGTGAGGTCAGGAGGAATTTTCCCATTATGACCAGTACAGAAGTGACACACAGGACAGATGAAGTGACCTCTACTACTTTAGAACTAGGCCCCAGCTGATCACCTTCTCCCCACTCCTCAGGATGTATTGAGATAAACAGACAGACCCTGACACAAAAATGACTGATCATCATAGACTAACCAGAGACAAGGCATCTTTAGAGCCGGTTGGGCTCTGATCCCCGTGATACCATGTGAACTGGTGGAAATCTTGAGACTGAGGCACATGAGACATTTCTGCCTTGCTTTTAAACTCCAACATCAAGATGGTGGGAGGCAGAAGAATACTCATAATGACCTGAAAGAGAGATGCAAGATTCAGAAAATTAATTCAGCAGTGACAGCATAGACCTGAGGCCACAATCAGCCACGCATGCTGCCAGCAGAAACCAAATGCAATTCCAGTAGCCTTGGAGGGAGCCACTGGTGCAGGGAATCTCTGTATCACACTCCCACACCCTCTGAAGAAGTGTATTGCTCTTGAGTATTTCATGGCTTCGAAGAGTGTCATGGCATCTGGGAATACTTTAGATACTGCTCCCTGTGTCTGGGGGGAATGCCTCTCACCAGCAGCTCTGCTGGAGAGCCAGAAATTTAAGGCATTGGGAGTAGGTGGGGAGGGACTGAAGGGAGCAAAAGAACCCCTCACAAAATGGACTATCCTAATGTCATCCCACAGCTGCTTTTGCAAAGAAATAAAACAGAAGCAAGTACTGGTCTTCCCTCCCCACCTTTCTTTTCTCATTCCAATTCATGCTTAAGCACATCTATCTGAAGCTGCATTAGACACATTCATAACCACAAAGACATATATAAAGCATCTAAACAGCATCCAAACACTCAGAAAAAGCTAGTGATGTTACCCTAAACCAGGAGTTCTTCCGCATCTTCAGGCGTCCCATCCACATATCAGTCAGCAGCATCTGAGTGCAAGTATGGGATATGAAAGGACGCAGCCCCACAGACACTGCTAGTTTTAAGCAAGTTGAGTTGCTCCAGTTTTTCAGTTCATAGGTCAACAACTTCATGGCCATTTGCTCATTTTGTTTGAATGCTTTCTCCAGCACATCTAACGCTAGCTGCCCAAATTCCCTACAGCAGAAAGGAATTAATAGTTAATATAACAGACATCAGTCAAAACTCAGAATTACTGCTGCAAAGAGGCTGGTTTGAAAACTCCATTAACTAAATTTCAGCTAACAATCTCAGTAAATATTCCTTCTCCCATTTTTCCCACTGCTTTATCAATCTATCTAGTGAAAAATAATCTGGGGAGTAAATCTAACTATTTTGTTCTAATCACAGGGTTCAGAGTCATCCTGGTTTCTATTTTTTGTTTTGTTCTTAATCTTACTCAGTGATCAGATGGACCCTGTGAAGTTCTGTGTATTTCCTTTAACAACAGACTCATCACCACTGTGGGCAAGCATTGCAGGCCATTGCAAAAGCCTCTTCTTGTGCACTGGGTCTTAAACACCTCTGTAGGGAAGACTCCTCAAAGAAGATACACCTTCCTTTAAATTAAGCTTTGGAGCCACATGCAAAATAAGACAGTACATCTTATCTGAGGCATAATGTCTACGGAGCATACAATAAGTCATTAACAAGAAAAACAACCAGAAAATATTAACATGAAACTACAGACTTGAAGAAAATTATTAGCCCACTTCATTGTTTATTCACTCAGTTATTTCAGCATGCATTTTTCTTTAAATTTTACACAGACCAGGATTTAAGTACTGATTTTAGTTTGCTCATTAAGACATGTTACAGATATGAAAAGTCCAATACGTATGTGCCATATAGCTTTTTAGTAAGTTGAACTGGAAAGGAAGCTGTAAGGGAGATTTCAGTATTCCACTTGATCATTTAGCATACAGTGAACCACGCATTTGTCACCTATATCTTAATTTTCAAATAGGCAAATAGATAACATGCTAATAGCTTTCCTTAACTCTCAACCAGACTGCACATCAATACATAGCTCCATTGTGTAATATGAATAGTGGGCAGCTGAAAGTATTTCTTTCACGCTCCATAGTCCATGGCACCACTTACAACCTCCTAGTGAATTAGGAAAATATCTAACTATTCTAAGCACTGCAGAACTTTATTAACTGAAATGAATGGAGAGCAAGCTCATACTTTGAGTACTTCTTAAGTTCTTCTGAAGTGTCATCCACCATGTTGCTCTGTTTAGCTTCACGTGCCATTGCCCTGTACAGTTTACAAGCCACAACAGCTTTGACCATGGCTTCCTCTCCATGCTGCCAGAAGAACATTGCCATCTTCTGCCTTTTCATTAATACAGCCCAAACCAGAAGGTCATTGTAGGGGTAAATAAAGCCAGATGACTCATAGTTCTCTGCCAAGTTTATATCCTCTTTTGATTTCTTCTTACACTTATGGAAAGCAGTGGATCTTTCCTATAAATTTGGGGTTAAAAAAAAAAAAAAATCTCAATGAATGTTTGAGGCTCAGATTCATGTAAATAAAACTGCACACAAATCTGAATGGCACGTAGGGAACAATTTCATCTTTATATGTATTTAAATCATAAGCCACAACTAGGATCCAATGTTTCTTACCAATGCTAAGAAGCTAGTAACATTAGTGGAGTCAAAACACTCCTTGCTTTTCACTCATGCCATTTATAGCCTCCCCTTCCATAGCACTGAGCAGTCTCCAGACTCCGTGATATCAAGGTCCTACCTTGTCTCTCTTCTTGTACTTGTGTCATGACAGGAGAAAACACAATTAGTAAACTGAAACATACACCACTGACCTGTGATACTTATAGATGCTTTCCACTGTCTGCTACACTTGTAATGTTAACTTGCTATACATTCCTGTCTGGATATTTCTCCATTAAAGGCAAATAAAAAGTCTTACTGTTATAACTTGTGGGAGTCCACAGCTGGTCTGAGGACTCAGGGATGGACCTTAGCCTTGAGCAAGATAATGTTTTGCTGAAAGAGCCCGGGAAGCCCTGAGGCTGAAGATTCCCAGGGAGTGAAGGAGATAAGAGAGCAAATTCCACAGAACAGCAACCTGGCAAGAAGTCAGCGGTCACAGTAGGAGGAACAACAAGAACACCAATCAATCAGCATGTGTAGGGAGAATGGACTGAGCTATCCTAAAATAACAAGAGCTTGAAGAATATGTGCTACCAATTAGAAATTGTTTCTAGGTAAATGAAATCACAATGTAACCAATAGTGGAATAGCTTGTACTGCATGCTGTGCCAAAGAGATTATAAAAGAGCGATGTTTTACTAAATAAACGGCTTCCACTTGATCACATTGATCATGGCGTGATTGACCCGAGCTCCTGCAATAACTCATGGTGTCTCAGTACTATAATGGGTTCATTTTGGCTCAGACTAATTCCAATAAAGCCATTTAGATTCATTTTTCTTAGATACTTCATGTTTTTTTCTGTCAGATACATGCATGTGGCGATCTTTGCTCTTTTATCATTCTTTCTTTGAAAGCAAATGCTCTGTCATCGTTTTCCAGATATCTGAACTATATCTCTTCTTAGCAGGCTTACTGTAGCTACTCTAAGAAGTAATCATGAGAAAACATGAGGAAAGTCAGAGGATTCCTACTGTTGCTTCCAAATAAGAAGAGTTTTCACCTATGCTTGATAGGCAGTTATTTGGTGGTACTATATTTCAGTGAGTGAAAGCCTTTATCAACAAACAGATGGAAGTTAAAAAATAGTACAGGAGGAGTCTGAGCTTGATTTCAACAACAAAATTGCAAGACATGCACTTCATGAACAGTAAGCAGTAAAACGCTGCTTCCACTGGAATTTAAGTAGAATTATGAAAACTAACAGCCCGGTCAACAGAAGTCTAAAATCTCTCAATAAAATTATTATCAGCCTAATAAGTCGTAAACAAAGTCTAGAATAAGCTATTACATTACCTTGTATTTGTAAGGCTGTGCTGTTCTGAAGAACTGAGAATGTAAAGTACTTTCAG
>VZZY01013218.1:0-32011 GCA_013400335.1 Eurystomus gularis | reverse complement strand
GGGGTGGCCAAGCCGTGTGGCCGGCCGCTGCTCCCCGTCCCCTCCCCTATGCCGCGGGCCACAGACAGAGAAAGAAAAAAAAAAAGAAAGGTTTTAAAGTGCCTTTTTGAGTTGAGATAAGGAAGGTTTAATATAAACAACAAAAAAACCCCATGTAATAGGCACTTGCAGTTAACAAGAACAATAGCAACAGTGAGAAAAAAGCAATAGAAAAAAAGAATAATACCGGACAAAAAGGGACGGACTTGAACCCAGCGAAGCAGCCGTATGCGAACTGCCCCCCCCACTGGAACTGGCCCTGGAGCATGATGTCAGCATGGTATAGAATAACCTGGCTCCACCAAAATGAACCCTGTCCTGGCCAAACCAGGACAAGGGTTCAGAGTGTAAATGCAGAGATGTCAGAAAAATTAAAGGTGATTGCAACAATAGGCAATTGCAAGTCAGTCGCCTTTCCTGAATATTCAGTGGTGATATTGTAATTGGAATTTAATGTATGAAATGCCCTTAAGCCTATCAGCAATTCACATTTCTGTTTTGAGTGTTTTGGAGTTGAAGGAGAACAACAGGGCAGAAGGAGGCTCATACTAAGTGTATACACACAAAGAATTGCCAAGAGGGTATTATGGGGGAAGCTCTCACTTTTTCTGGCAAATCAGCATGAGTGGAAGTCTCTCTGAAATGCTGTACACTAATACAAGCAGTGTGGGGAACAAACAATATTACAGTTCTACATGCAGTTGCAAAGCTGCAAACTTCCTGAGACCACAGAGAGTTGATGGGATAGGACACATGACCATAGTGCTGCAATTGATAGATAAAGGCTCTTTAGGAAGGATGAACTACAACGACAATGAGAGGAGTTCCCTTTATGTGAGAGAGCAGTGGGAATGCAGTCAGGTGTGTCTTGGGATGAATGATGAACCAGCTGAAAGTGGATGGGCCGACCAACATGGACAATGTTGTACTGGATGTCTGCCACAACCTGCCTGATCAGGAAGAAGAAGAAAAGACCTTTTCCAGACAACTGGAAAAAACCTCTTGTTCATAGTCCCTAGTCCTCATGGGGTACTTGACCCACCCCAACAATGTTAGAGGGACCCCTCTGCTGGAGGGACAATGCGGAAGAGCACAAGCAAGCCAGGTGGTTGCTAGAATCTACATAAGCCATCGATGTGCCCTTGTAGCAAAGAAAGCTAGGAGTACCTTGGATTACATTAGGAAGAGTGTTGCCAGCAAGGTTGAGAGGGGTGATCCTTTCCCTTTGCTGAGCACCATATCTGCAGGGCTGTGTCCAGCTCCTCAGTACAAGAGGCATGGTCTTGCTGGATTGAGTACATCAAAGGGCCATGAAGTTGATGAAAGAATTGGAGCATCTGTCATACAAAGAGGATGAGACAGCTGGAAAGGTTCAGCCTGAAGAAAAGGTGGCTCAAGAGAATCGCACCAATATGGAATGATCTTATCCAATGGGAGATAGTAAAGAAGTTAGACTCTTTACACTGGAAATTCCTTTTAAATACAAGACAAAAGATTTTTACAGTAAGGATAATCAAACACTGGAACAGGTTGCTCTGTCTTTGGAGATATTTGAAACTTGACTGGAAACAGCCCTGAGTACCCTGCTGCAGCTGACCCTACCTTGAGCAGGGGGAGCGGACCCGATGATCTCCAGAAGTGCACTCCAACTTCAACTATCCTATGATTTTGTGAATGCTGTTCTGTTCTGTGATTATGTTGTGGGAAACAAACCGTTAAACAGCAACAGACGCTGCAAAAGTAATACTATAATAATACAGGTAAAGTAAGTGAGAAATTATGTACTAAATTAATCTGTTTCTTTAAAAGAAATTGAATGCCTATACATTTAATACTGAAATGAAACGGCACCAATCTTTGAAGCAAACTTGTGTGATTTTTCTACCACACAGAAAATGACGGAGAAAAACCTAGAGTATTCAAAATTGATCAAATCAAGAAACTTTCAAATGTAATTTCTGGAGACTGGTCTATAAAATTCTGAAAATTTACAAAATAATTACTTCAGAGTACCTTATATACTTTCTAAAGTTCTTTTTAGTTGGCCTCTGAAAAATTACACTTCAGATATATAATTCTGTATTATTTGATTTTATTATTATTGCATCAGTACTACCTGAACAGACATACTGACTTTGACTGTTGTTTTGACATATTTCACAACACGGACACTGCTACTGAACATGAGGAAGGCCCCAGTGCCGGCAGATCTGGAAGTGGGCATGTAGCTCCATATGGCTTCTGGGCAAGTCATCATGGCAAAGGCTGACCAAAGTGTGAGATCAGAAGAGAAACAAGGAGTAGAGAGGCAGGCTGTCTGGGAGAAGCAGTTCACCACACAGGCTGAACACCAAAATATGGCTTCTCTGTTTTACCTTTTCAGGTTCACTCAGGCTGCTGCCTTATTCCCACTCCCTGCCACTGAGACTCTGCCCTGAGAAATACACAGTTCCCTCATTCATAGACTTGGCTGGTCTGATTGAGAAATACAGGTAATGAGTGAAGGCAGGAATGCATTTTATCCTTATTTGAGACGAGGCAATAGAGATACCTAAAGGCCAGAACACATGGTAGAACATTCAAAAAAAGGGAACATTAGCAGAATCTACCTAGCCTGATTCAGTGCTTGAACTACAGGAGAAAGAAGAATGTTTTTTTGTGAGTGCTAACCATGTCTTGTACAAATGGGTAAGAAAAGAGAGAGATGAGAAGGGGATGAGGTATATCTAATGGCACAAAGAGCGTTCATGTTCAAGGGACAACTCTGCAGACCCAATTTAATCTCAACGAAGGAAAGAAGCCAGAGAGTTGGAGCAGTAATGCATATCCTCTGGCACAAGAAATATTCCGTAGAAAGCACTTGCTTCTGATATTGCCTGATGAGAACGGAGAATCAGAGCATCACTCAGCACACTGAGAACAGCCCCAAGACACTAATCATCACTAGGAAAATCCAAGCTCTTGTCACCATCCAAAAAGGCGTGAAAAGAGTTTGCAGAAAGATACTATGTGGCTAAACAAAATGTGGCCTGATGCAACATTAATCAACCACTGAATGTCATCACCAAAAGAAAAAAATCCATAAAGAAAATCAGTTTCTTTGATTGTTTGGTTTGAGCATATTCCTTTCTTCTTTTTATGTTTTTATAATGCCAGTTTGTTTTACATTTTGCTTTCAAATCAGTGGAAAAACGTGGTTTTCTATTCAGCTATAATAATCTTGATCTTCCTGAGAAAAACACTGAAGCAAAACAAAATTTCAATCATCAGAAGAGAAACTCTATTTGATCTACTTCCAAGGAGCAGCTCTTTAGATAAAACCTGAGTTTGCTATCCCGCCATGCTATTCACAATTATATAAAATGCTAGATAGATATTATGTGCTTACAGATGAACTAGTTAGCCAGTGATAATTTTACTGTTTGGAAAACTACTTGGAAACACATTTTAACATTTCAGAAACAAAAAGTTAATGATCCACCTACCCATAAAAGCTAATAGTAGGAAAAGCTTGGAAAGTCTGAAAAGCTGTTTCTTTGTCCTGAAATGGCTTAGGAAGTTAAAAACTTTAAAGCATTTCTTCAGAATGAACCCAAAGACTCTAAAGCTTCTCATAGAAACTCACAGCACCTCATACAGGAATAGATCCAGATGGTTAGGACATTTGTCTAGATTGCATGTTCTCCCATTTGAGGTTAAAGCAGGATTGTCATAAAAAACATTACCATGCCACAATACTTTGGTGTTTCTCCCTTTTCCAGAACTGGGAGATGCCCAGAGATATAAATGTATGAGTTGCTATGAAATAAATTATTTGAGCTTTCTAGAATCTACAGAATAGTTTGCTTGGGGTTCTCTGAAAAAAAAAAACCAAAACCCGAAACAAAACCAAAAGAATTGTTTTGGCTATTGATTATCTATATGTAAACCTCATCAGATAAAAGAGGATAAAGTACAGAGGGGAAAAGAATGGTGGAAAAGGATAGATAAATTCCATTACTTTTTAAGCTATTCTGCCATATCCATCACTGTGGTATTTCTCTGAAGCAGAAAAAGAAAACAAAAAATAAAAAAAAAAAAAAGTGAGATCTCAGTGCAGAGAAAGAAAGTAGTTGTAAAACTTCTAATAATAAAGGTTGCAGTATGGATGGTTTAACCATACATCTTCCACTAAAATTCATGGAACATTCTACAGCAAAATCTTTAGCTTTCACTCAAAACCTTCATTACTGCATAATGCCATGCACATAATCATTCTTATTTGCCAGTTTATGCTTTGCAAAGCATCTAGCCCTAAAAAATTTCAAATATATTTCTCTGTGCATGAGAACAGATTTGGAAGCTAAACCACTATTGGATTTACAGGTCAAGAAAAAAAGTTCAGAAGTTTATTTTTATTAAAACATACATTTCTGTAAGAGTTGCGATGTCTAACCACTTGTTCTCACCTACTGTAAATTTTCTGAATGAAATGTGCAGTGTATTGAGAAGGATTGCTCTGTTCAACATTATAATCTTATATTCAACAATCTCTTTCTTCAGAAAATCTCAAACTCCTTTACAAACCTGATGTAATGCTCTGTGAGCTAAACATTGGGTCAGATTACCCACCAGTGAATTCATGACTAACAAGGTGTGACAGCCATTTAACAGCATCTGTTGAGTTTTGTGAAACAGGAGTAATCTTGTTTAGAACTTGACAAAAGCATCAGAGGCAATATGATTATTCTTCCGAAACACCTTGGATTTTTCATGACATTCAAGGTAAGGCTTTACTGTGAAATAAGTCTCAGCTCTACCCACAGCCTAGTGCAGAGCCAGGAAAATCATTCAACTGAGCTTTGAGAGCTCTCACCGAAATAGCTCAGTAATTTCAGCTCATCCCAAAGTCAACATGTAGGGCTCAGTTAAGTTGTCCAAACATGGATGAACACTGCCATCCAAGACTTCCAGGTGGGGCTGAAAGATGTGTCACAGGGGCAATGTAAGACACAAGCTCTCCTGGCGGAGTAGCTGGAAGCCAGGTATGGTACTGCTGGGTGTACACGTTGGCACTGGTGCCTAAGCATGAACCAAGGCTCTAGTGAATTGTCAACTGATTAGCTCTCTAGACTCTCCTGATGGAACTTAATAGACCTATACTAACTAAGGTGGAAACACAAGCTCCTAGCTCACATGCCAATACCTTTATGTTAAGGCATCCAAATTTGTCTTAGACTTAAATTGAAATCCATCCTCCCATTCACATGAAAGTTTTAGAGTAGTAGTTTTCTGCCTATCTCACTGTGCAAAGATACAAACATTACTATGTCAAATTATAGCAGCTTTTCAGGTCTCCCAAAGTAACTTGGAACAATGGGCCAGGCATGGAAGTGAATATGGTAAAAATGAGGTTACATTTCCTAAAGTACACTATCAGAGAAACTACTAACAAGCCTTCACTGAAACTGCAAATGAGTCAGAAAACTAGTAGACTGGAAATAAGAATGATACACCAGAATCAAATTCAAGAAGCCATTTTTTGGTAAAGTTATACAAAAATGAGTGCAGGGGCAATTGTGTAAATCTAGACCCCAAACAAACCCTTCAGATCCACCTACAGGATCAGGTGCTTAATCTGGCAATAC
The DNA here is from genome assembly GCA_013400335.1 of Eurystomus gularis. Taxonomy (NCBI): domain Eukaryota; kingdom Metazoa; phylum Chordata; class Aves; order Coraciiformes; family Coraciidae; genus Eurystomus; species Eurystomus gularis. The sequence goes on along the minus strand of VZZY01013218.1, from coordinate 26,345 downwards.
TATTTCCACTTTCACAGATATGCTTAAATTTGATGACTACATGGGACTGGGTCAGGAACTACAGGACCTGGAGCAAGCTGTAGGACACAAAATTACCCTAGAGAGGTCCACGTTGAAGAGAGAAGAGGTTGATAGTACTTTAGGAAGTGCTACCATGGGAAGAAAGTTTGTCTCCTGGATCTCAGAACCAGCATGCAAGAAGAAATGAGAGAAGAAATTGTTGTTCCCTCAGCAGATGGGGTCTGCACTTCACCAAGTGATGGAGGAGCCGGTGTTTTCCTATCCAACAACCTCTCCCTTAGATAAGTTTTCTTAAGGAAAGTGCCAAATTCTCTCAAAACGCAGAGGGATCAGTCTGCAACAACAAACTGCTTGTCAAGCCTCCTCAGATCAGCTCTCAGGCCCCTGTCCTGAACAATTTCACAACAAGCTGCTGCAAGATTTGTGGAAAGCAAGGAGAGCCTTGCTGAATGCCTCCTTCCTTTGTAACTTAAGCCAGAAGGGAATATGGAGCTGATTATTAATTGCATGGTGTGTTGAAAACACTGAGGTAACATTTTTAAAGCTCTTCCATAAGTACCATTTGCAGACTTACATGAACAAAACTCTGCTTTCCCACAGTAGGTCATATTTTAAGTGGAGGAGAGTTTCCTAGGCTCGGAACGAGTCAGATAAACAGTGAGGAACTATGAGACTCTGCATATGTCTTATACCTGTTGTGTTTTTTTCCCCTTCAGAAAAAAGGTGCATGTATTCTCTCATGCCGAGGAATTCTAAGGAGTTTGAGAGAAGACAAAGGCACAGCAGTTTAATTATAAAAATCTTGTCATTTCCCAGCATTCAGAAGGGGGCTATAGACAGGCACTGCAGTGATTCAATGCATAGTATTGAGATTTAGCCTTGGTTATAGCTATCAACACTGATGAAAAAAATGAACATGTCATTTTCAGAAAACGTTATTCTTTTTACATGCACTTGGAGAACTGTGGCACAACCATTGAATCTTCATCTGAACGCATGCACTGGATCAAGCTTTCCTAACCACAGCAGGAGATCAATTTGTGCCCTTAATAAACAAGTTACCTGCCTTATCTTAGCTTGAATACCCTGCAGCATTATGAATGATCTTAATTACACAGCTCTCTTTACACACAGGCTCATGAATATGAAATACTTTGATTAAAGTAACACTGAAGCTCTACACACATTCATCTCTGGAGGTAGCTCCATCTGATTTAATGGACTTGTAACAGGGATCAGTTCTGCCTGCTGTGATGAAGCACTGTCACATAATGCATACAACCAACAATTAGATGATGAAGTGGCCATGGTAAAAAGGAGATTTAGCTTTCTGGGGTGAAACAGGGTGAGTGTCATGTTACAACTACAAAAAAGCCATACATAAGTTAGCTTGAGGGAAAGTTACACTGAAACAAAATAGCCCTGCTTTCATTAAGGCCAAAGTTCCAGTTATTTTATGTTTCCTCCTTAATCCACTCCATAATTATTGCGCACATCTCGCCAAAGCTAGCCATGACATTCCCAGTCACAGAGTGGAGCATGCCAGGACCCCATCCAGCACGGCATGAGGACTTTTCTGTGCAGTGAGTCATAGGATGCTTCTGGCTACATCTGCCACTTCTATTGTCCCAGAACAACCCTTGTGGCTGCTGGTATCATGCTGGCCCTGCCTAATGGTGAAGGAAGCGATGTGGCAGATCACAACCTCTGGCCAAAAGTTAATGATTTCGTTGTGAAGATGATTAGCCTCTTAATAGGTGACAAGTATAAGAATCATTTTTCTACCAGCAAGCTTCCAGGAAGCTGCTGTAGTGGGACAAAGCAGGATTTGAAGTGAGCTAGAGACAACTAAAGGGTTCACATGACAAAGGAAGTCAAAAGTCCAGACTATTATTTTTGGTGGAAGCAGCTTCACAGAGAACAAGAGTCACATGGAATCACAAAATGGTAGGGATTGGAAGAGACCTCTGGAGGTCATATAGTCTAACCCCATGACTAAAGCAGGCTCAGGAACAATCAGATCAGAACGATCTTTCTAAGCCACAGCAACCAAGTCTCTGGTAGGACAATGGAAATATCTCTGCTGAATATGGGGAGAAGCAAGTCTAACTAGGAACAAAATACTCTTTTACTGAGTGACAGAGAGAGTAAAGGCAGATGTCTGAACATCAAGTGTTAGGTCTTCCAGCAAACCCAGCAAGTTTTCTAAGTAGATTGTTATGACTTTTGATTTTGGCATCCAATTTTATCTGATTGCTCTAGTAAGCCAGAGATCTCCCATGTGCAAAAGCTGAGCAAGAGATTAGATATGAACTGTTTTTTTCCCCCAACCTAAGCTTCAACACCAATCAGTTTTACAAGTTCTGCTTCCAAGTGCCAAAAATTGTTAACACACCAGTAAGTCAGAGCTCAAACAGCTCAGCTGTGTGTATTAAGATGGGGAGTTTCTTATGTGAAAAATGAACCCCTGGAAACTATGGATAAGGAAGCCTTCCCATCTAAGAAAACATTTATTCAAATGTCACCTCTGTGCAATAATTATATTACAGTACTCTTACTTTATGTTATTGATAACACCTACTTAACATCAACCTAATGGAAAATAAATTGAGTTATGATACTCTGTGTCTTAAAGAGGAAATACAGAGAGATGTGTATATTGTGTACCTTAGTATCAGCTGGCCTGAGAGAAAAGAATTCTCATCGTGCTCTTCATGGTATGTGTGTGGCTTTCAACCTTTGGGGAAGTGATGAACTGTATCTAAAAAAAACAGTTATTAAAATGGATGCCAAATTTTTGGTAAGACAATTATGAATCTGTTTCAGAGAAAAGCGGAGCAAATTGCTATGAATTAATGTTTTCCTGCTCCTCTAGCATACAGTGTCATGTGAATTGTGTTCTAATTAAACCAAAACTTTTATCTGTTTGTGGAAAAGGGAGGGGGAGAAAGATTATATTATGCATGCCTCAAAAATCTGAAGCTGCCATGCTTAGTAAATCACAGCATTTCTGAAATCAACTACTATTGTTCCAAACATATCCCCATTCTCCTTTCTGTGATGAGAAATGTACTTGTACTTGTATTTTCATAGCTGAGAGAGTGCCCTGGGGGCATGTACAACTTTTCTATTTACTTATTTATATTTTAACACCAAAAGAAGTTCGTAATATTATGACAGAACAAAGGCTCAGCTTTAGGCCTTATGAAGGGATTACATTTTTACTGGCCTTGGAATCAATTGCTGGCTTACAAAGCGAAGAAAATAAAACTTGCTTCCAAAGGTTTTTTTTTTTTTTTAAAAAAAAAGAAAAGATAAAAGAAACAAAATAAAACTAAACAAAATGAGAAATTATATGAATAGGCTTAGAGCACCCAAAATCCCCTGACATCCTCCTGGTATTCTGAACACTGCTGCTTTGACAAAGGTAGAATGGAGAAAGGTGCATTTACATTTTACTGCCACCTAAAAGGGCTGGGCACTGTGCCACATTGACCACAGGTACTGATCCAAGAAGCAGCTCCCCATTGACTCGGGAAAGTCCAGAATCATTTCCCATAGAAAAATCCCCAAACAGTACATCCTCAAGGAGTATACATCAGCCACAAGCAGAGTCACATAAGAAAGAAAGAGAAGGGTAAGAAACTGCAAGAAGGAAAGGGGAATACAGTGTTTGGATGCAAGTCCAGAATCTGTCCAGATGTTCAGAACTGACAGTGGACTGGGATCTGCAGCTAGTTTTCACTCCCACAAAAAGTGAGTAAATTAGCGCCAGCACTCAAGCAACTCATCCTTCCTCCTCCAAGGACTCCTTTCACAGTTGTCACACTTCTGTGTTCGCTGTGTTTCATTACCCTTACTTTCCTCTTCTGTTCTCTACTCTCTCTTCTCGTCTAGTGCCAGACTCTTTCCTGTGTTTCTGTATCTGCTGGCGTAACTGAGTAGCTTGCATCCATCTTCTGACTTATCATTCAGCTACTATGTGTCTCACTGCAGCATACTGAGCTCTAGACATCACTGGCAAATAAAGAACATGAAGCAGAAACTCGAGCTCTGTGGAGGCCTGTTTACTTTGGCTGTCACTGTAGTTTTTATTAATAAACGCCTCCTGGTAGACTAGACTCTATTTATCATGACATATGTTATCTAGCTTATGTTCTTTTACAGTATTTATTACAAAATTTAAGTTTTGCACTAAACAATTTCTCTCTCTTCCCAGGCAGTGAGAAGGGTGATTATGTTATTTTAATGAATATGCTTGTCTTACATAATTATTGAGGATCTTTGGTTAAATAAGTGATCTTTGTATTTTATTTTTTAAATGGGAAATTTGTGGTTGCTGAGTCCTTTCCCATTGTAGAATGATTTCTAATCCATCTGGACATTAATAATTCTCAAACTTATTTTTCATTCAGATCTTCCAATTGTAGATTTTTTCCCGGACCTCTTTATTTACTTCTCTTTCCCACTTTGCCTATCTGACTGGGTTGATGCTTGCTTTCACACACCACATGCTGTAATCAAGAGGCTTGCTAGACTAGCCCAGCCCAAAAGGAATCGTCCATTTCTATACTTCCCAGCACCTCCTCCAGCTGAACCCTAGCTCTCAAAAAAACCCTGTTTAGGATTGCAATGAAATCTTGAGCAAAAACATACATCTAACCTAATTTGAGGGCATGAAAAATTCAGACTAGCTTCAGAAAGAGGAGTCAAATATTGTGGTAGTTTTCCAAATGAAACCTCTGCTTCTAAACAAACTGTGTGCAACTCTTAGATGGGGCCTGATCTCTTAGAAAGGTGAATACATTTCTGGGGCATGAAAGCAGACAAGTGAACTGATCAATATAAAGCCTGGATTTCTGCACAGCTTTATTTCTACTGGCTAAAACGGGTGAAAACTGAAAGCATATTTTAAGATTACCTAATATTAGTAACAGTATCCTAAAAAAAGTGAAGCAAGAATGCACCCTTTCTAGTTTCATAAAGGTCTGCATTTATAGAATAGCAAGGTCTAGATTTGGTTAGAATGGGCAAAATTTGTAGATGCTACATATAGAGTAAATATATTTTCTCAACATCAACAGTGTACCATCTTGTTCTTTTCCCGTCTCAAGAGAGCTTTAGTAAAGGTGTTGTGAAAAATATTGTTTTGAGTAAACTCTATTATGCTAAGCCAGCTTGATAATTTTAGTGTTTACTGTCTCGCTTCACAGGTCCTTACATTCACAGTGATTTATACAATGTGTTCTGTTCTGTATCTCTCACAAACTGTTTTAATACTGTACTAGGTAAACAGAATGTCATCAGATTTCCAGTCCTTCCTGGGTAATTTTCCCCAGTTATATAAATGTTTATCTTAATTCTACTTCTTTCTTTGCACTTTTAAAAAATGCTTTTGCTCCTTCTCTGTGCAGAGCCAGTGTGATAACCGCTATGCAGATCAGGACAAAAGAATACCAGGGCTGGATGCCAAGGAGCAAGGCTGCAAGTACCCGGCCAACAGCATAATCTTGAGTCACGAGTTATCCAAGAAGACATAAAGCAGAGTACAGATCCTGTTTAGCCTTATTACCCCAAACCTCCAAATACATCTAGTAGAAAGATTCATTGAGGTAAGTCAGCAGTCTAGCTCCTTGAGTTTACACAGTAAAAGTAGTTGCTCCTGGAAACGTGTTCACAGGTGTGCCAGTGCCAGACACATACATAGCAGTAGAAGTTTAGATCAAGACTTGATTTCCCTGATTATTTTTCCTACCATGTAACCTGTGTTATATTTGGCAAACATGATTCTGGGGAAAGGGTACAGCATGCAAAGTGCTGGCAACAACATTCTGTTTGATATGCTTAAGTTAATGAATAGAAAACAGCTCATGTCAACAATGTTTACATTTCTCATGCTTTGTCTCTTTAACCACTTGAACTGAACTATATAAAAACCACTTCAGAATCTACTATGTGTGTAAAAAAAAAAAGAGTACTTTTCCAAATAAGTTGAAGTTGGTCAGTGTACAAAGTTGTTGATAAGTTGGGGATCATTTCCATAGACAAATAGTTAATTTAACTTAGCAGAAGACACTGAAAGGTCCCTATAAGCTTCCTTCCAGATAAGCTCTGCTTTCCTTCAGCTCACGAAGAAATAAGATAAGGGAACAGATAACTACAGAAGTCCACAGATTTCAGTGGATGGAATTCTGAAGATAACCATCTTACTTCAGCAGACTTTGGAGAAAAACACTAAATAAACAATTCAGCTTGCAAAAGTTTGACACATTAATCTTTCTGCTTGGAAGCCCAAAATTCTACTTGACTCTACTGTAAGTGCACTGTAAGTACTCGTATCATCCCTTTGTTTGGACACCACCTGCTACCCATTTCAAACTTGGCTAGCAAAATGTACTTACCTAAATAGGCATGCATTTTAGTAGCACAGAGATATTCCTCCTTAATATCTCACACCTTCTATGTTATGTCTCTAAACATGGATATATAAGGCAGAAACCTACTCTGATTTGATAGGATTTGATAGTTTGTGTCTTCAGTCATAAAAAGCATGAACTTCTCTCTCTCCTGTTGCTATATAAGGAGCATAAAGGAAAAGGGACCAATTCCTAAGTTAACTCTCTACACAGTTAAGATATTTTAATTTAATTTTGTGAATATCCAAACCCAACCAATAATCCAAAAGTCAGAGTAGGTACCATAACATTCAATACTGGCTCATCAATCAGCAGCTGCAAGAGATAACATAGTGCTGCATTTAACATGACTCTGGAATCAGGGACTTTCTGTATATGACTTATGTTACTGTAACGCAAATGAACCGCTCAGCCTGGATTAACTTAGGTAAACCCGAAATAACAACAGCCAAGCAGAGCCAAGTCAGACTGCAAGGCCTTGTGGACCGCTCAAGGTGCCACATCCCCTTGCCCAGTACTGTGCTATGGCAGGTCCAGCGGTTGCTTCTCCATAACAAATGGTCTTCGGTAATGCAGATATGCACAAGAAATAACTATAAACTACAATTAAAGAGGACACTTCCCTCTGTAGTTTCCCTGCACTTCCTGGCACTCTTCAGCATTTCTGTAGTCCCAGTGGGTTTACATTTTTGTTTTTGTCTTCTACTAGTAGTAACCATTTTCCATAATGGGAAATCAGGTATGTAGCCGATCTTCCCAGGTAAAAAGTTGGCTGAAGCAGAACACAAAAGTTATTTATAATCTCCTCCATAAGACCAAGAAGAGGTTTTTAAAAATGCAGGACTAAATTTAATCTATATTTTGTTTCCTCGAGCTGCAAGACGACTGTCATGCTTTTGTGGTAATACAGGTTTTGGCCAGGAAAGAAATGGCAAGAAGAACTGGTAAGGGCAAGGACAGAGACAAAGAAGGAAAAGGATTTAATTTCACATCAGCTTATTTCCACAAATTGTAGAAACAGTAAAGAAAACAGGAACAATATTTCCACAGGGTATGACATGAAACTTCTTGGACCATCTCTTAGAGAGAAAAATATCCAAAATATCTTGAGGGCTGAGCTGAACAAGTTCATTGAAAGTTAATGGGACTCATTTTCCTAAGCCCCCTAGGCACTTAGAAAAAACCCCAACAATCTTACATTGTGCATGTATTTTGTTTGTTGCCAAAAGGAATCAGTTGCTTCTAAAAACCAAGAATACACTAAAAAAGAAAACTTCATTTTCAATCTCAGCCTGACTAATTTTTCTCCTGCACCTGGCACAGGAAAAGTAGGTTTAAAATCATCCTGGTTTAACCTAGCCTTGTGCCTAGGTTAGAAGTTCTTGAGAAGGGCTTGAAAGAGCCGACAGCTGGGTCTGGCAGCGGAACTTGTTTTTCCTTTCTTCCCATGGAAGCATTTACAGCCTTTCTGGCTTTTGTAAGGATAGACACATGCACACCTTATGTTGTCCCAAGTATGCGTACTTACCTTACTCTTATACCGTTCTTATCATAATGCACAGATTTACAAAGAGCATACCTGAAGCCTTTCAGTTAAAAGAAGATGCCACAACCAGTGCAGAGTCATTCCAGCTACATGAAGTAGATGTAGAATGGCGCTGCCTTACCCACACAGGCAATCCAATCTCTTCTGCTGCTGGAAAGGGGGAAAAAGGATGTGAAAGATATCATGTCAGAGGGGTGAATTTAAAGAGAAAAAAAAAAGAAAAGAAAAAATGTTAAGCACAGCAACACTTGGAAATTTCTGAAGTTTCTAGAAAATGGGATTGAGCCTTCTAGTTCAGGTTAAACCTCTTGATTTAGGTTAGAAGCTTACTAGCTCCTCAAAGGGAAAGTGCATAGCAGTATTTTGCACAGGAAATAAAAATTGGTTAATTTTGGCTGGGCTTACATGCACAAAAAGTATAGGTGAACATCACCCAGAGTATGCATTTTTCTCCCTAAGAATTCTAATTTCCAGATCAAACATACTTTGGATAATGCTCTGAAGCAAAGGACCAAGAATTTCAGTGTTCCTTCAATACAGAGCACAAAATTTAAAAAAGAGTCAAACAAAAAAAAAAATACAGTCATTCATTGTTGGGAGTAGTCAGAAATGGAATGAAAAACAGGTGGATCACCACCGATAGTTCTTCATTATTGCTTCCCCCACAAAAAAAAATCAGAGGATTAGCACCAGAATTTCTCTTTCACAAGGACAAAATCAAGTAATTCCATCTATTTATAGGAATCCCTTTTGCTCAAAATCAATGCAATACTGAAAGGTCCAGCCTGGTTTAGGATTTTAAAGGGTGGAACAGAGAGCAGAAATGTTTATCTGGAACGCTACCACCTCTTCTTCCACCCTTGCTCAGGTAGTTGACCCCCCCAGAAAATGTTTTATCCCTTAAATAGAGTGACTTGATGTGTTTATGGAGCAGGTGTTTTCATTACAATTGTTTGTAAGTGGCCTGTCTGAAACTATTATTCTTTCATGCATACAAAGGAAAAGCAGTATAAATAAACTAAAAACAACATAAAGTACCTTAATACAGGTGTGTGTGTCACTTTATTTCCAAATATCAGGTTTTAGAACTGAAATGGTTAAAATTTTCTTCACAGTTGGTTTTTTTTAGATAAGCCCTGTGATTTCATCCATTAAAAAGCCTGATCACTTGATATCCAAAATGTTACTGACTTAGGTAAGGTGGTTATTTTTACCTCCAGTTTTAAAAAAAAAAACCAAACCAAACAAACCAAAATAAAAGAATCTCCAATGGATTGTAGCCTAACTGTGGGGAGCGTGAACCTGGCTAGATTGAATGGAAATGGTAGGAAAAGGTTCATATCAAACCTACATTCTTCCAGCTCTTTCAGCCTAAAATAAATCTTTTGCCACGGAACTCCTTGTTGTTCTCACTCCAGATATGGGCAACCTATTTAAAAGCAGCAACTCAGCATCACACGCACGCTAGCTCTTTCTGGTGGTGTAGATCACATGCGTCAGCACACACAGGAGGGAAGGAGGGCACCACTGGTGCAGCTGGATTCCTGGGGCAGCGTGGGACCTTTGCAATAACTCAGTACCTCTCCTTCTTCGGTTCCCAGTGCGAGAAAGGTTGAGGGAACATGGCCAGAGCATTGCTCTGTTTCAGCTATTCTTGGCCATCGTATCAGCCTCTCAGGGCCATAGGAAGTGTAATGTAATATTGTTCTGAATTTATTTCCCAGGCTGGACTTTGACTAGGGGAAGTTTCTAGGTCCCCCGCTGTGTTTTCAGCTTTGTTTCCTGGGGGAGGGGAAAGGGAACGGAAATGGAGAAGTGCTGACTAGAGAGTTAAATTGATTTAACCTGAAGAAGGAAGAAAATATAGCTCTCCCCAGCAGCATGTTTAAAGACTGGTTTTTAATAGGATGCCTTTGTTTTTAAAGGGAGTTTAATCATTGTCTCTTTAATCCCTCTCTACAAGACACTTGTCTCCCACCTTTCTGCTCCTGCTTCTGAATTAATCCATGCATAAGAACTAAGAGGAGATGCAACTCTGGAAACTCACAGATGACGGGTTACAATGACACCAGTCAAATGAAATTTTGTGTGTTCAACAAGATCAGCTCAAATATATCTTGATTAAATGTATCTATTTCCCACGCCTCTAAGCATAAAACCATCAAAGTTGAAACACCTGTCAATGGCATGCTATCTGAAAGAGTTAATTGTGAGAAAATGTTATCTCTGACCAACAGGCATTTATTACCTCAATATTTATGTTAAGTCAACAGTAAGAGGTTCAAATTAAGCTGGGATCTGAAGAATCCCTACGGAAAGAGTGCTACACACTAGGGTTTCCCTTTAATTTTTCACTGACCAGGCTCTGGAACCTCAATATTCACAACTTACTTGGACAAGGTGGTATGTGCCAGGTTTTATACAGCACTAGAGAGAATCTAGAAATATATGTTTAATAACATAATGAAGCTTGACATTTATTGTAACTTTAATATTGAAGGATTTAAAAGGCAATCAAACTGCTTTAAAATAGCAAAGAGTTTATGGGAATGCATTATGGATTGGAACAAACAGGCCTAAATCAACACTAGTTTGGAAGTCTAGTAAAGACTAGAACTATGGGAGGTAATTCAGGAACAGATGCACCAAATTAATTCCAGTAAAACTGGAGTGTTAATAATGGCAACAGAAGCCAGCTTTGTTCAATAGAATGGAAAAATAATCATCCATTCTCTCCCTTTCCACCCCTAAGGAGTTGGATTTTCCCGGCACAGCCATTCATTGGTGGTAGCAGATGCACCAAAATGTCTGGCACCAAGAAACTGAAGACAAATAGAAAACATATGGCAGTGGGGGGAAGCAACTGTGAAAAGAAAACCCACAAGTGTACATAATACAGAGAGGTGAAGCTGCGTTTCATGTTTTACACTCAAGTCTTTAAAAAGCTTGAAATATTGAAGTGAAATATTGAAATATTGAAATTTTGCAGTGATGGTCAGTACAGCTTAGTGAAAAAAATAGTAAAGATTAAGAACAGGGCATCTCTGAGGCTAGAAATAATTTAACTTACCTTAAAAAATATTGTATTTTAGCCACTGTGCACTCCTAGTCCCCAAAATCAGTTCTGTAGATGTGACTCCTTACCACCGCTGGATTCCGTGTGCCATACTCCGTTCTCAAGGGAACTTGATGCTTTGAAGCATCCAGTGAGCCCCTATACTGGGGATATATGTGGCCCAGATACTTGGCTTGATGAAAGTTAGGATTTGGATAGCATGAAGATGGAGACTGCTAATGACTAGAGTTTTCAATAGAAGTTTTCATCAAAAGGTCTCCAGTTCCTCTTCACATTTACTTGCAAGCTACACTGAAACTGCTTCTCAGGTTATTGATCCACATCATAGCAGCAAGTGTGTGTACAACAAAACTACAAAGCAGTTTAGAAAGAAATGAAAGAGGACTGTGTCTCATACGCTTGTGTAGAAAGTACACCAGCTACTCATAGTAATTTCTAGTCACAGCTAGAAGTGGATGAGCAAGTCACAATTTGTTCAGCAAATTTATCACTTTTCTCAAAAATTGCCTGTGAACAGACTGCGACTTTTATTACTTTGTCTCCAGTTCGCAAGGGTACACCAAATACTTTATGTGAATGAATCCTGGCCAATGGATTGCTCACAGACTTATGTCTGTTCTAATTGCTTCAATACTTCTGCTTTGACATTCAAGCTGAGGAAGCTTAGATCAAGCCCAGGTTACAACAGATACAGTTTCATTCCCAAAGTAAGGAGAAATTTACCTTTTAGAAGATAGCCATAGAAATCTTCCCCTCATTTAAAACAAAGCATAGCAAATCAGAAACAGATCTCTGGCACTGTCAGAAAGGCAAGGAGGAAATAGAGAAAATATTGATTAAAGAGATTTATTTGTGCTGTGGATGGTGATCAAAGGGGAGTGAATGCAGCACATAGCACTCACCATTGCTTTTAAAACCAAAATTCCTTTGATGTGCAGAGTAGTATCCGGCCATTATGTGAATTAAAAGAAAAAGCCATAAGAACATTATTAATAAAGGCTTAAACTGAACATCTTCAGGCACCAGGCACAAGGTTTTTGCGTTTTAAATGACTAGCTGGTGAATAATTATGGTAAACTATGTTTAATTATTATTTGGTTTAGTAGACAAAAGCTGTTGATGTTAACAGTAATATAGTTTCCACACAGAGCAGCCTGCATATTTGCAGAGTCTATAAGCATTTAAGCACAAAGACCTCCAGAAAAAATAAAAGGCTCTCTAAGAGCGGAGACTGTTCCCAGGAGCACCAGGGAAGCTACACGGTACTCAGCAAGGAAGCAGAAGTGTCACACCGCTACACATGCAGGAAGATTTTACAGCTTTGCACACTCCTCTCCCAATTCCTCCCTGAACATCTCTGCTGGCCTCTTCTTTCCCACTTCATGTGAAGGTCTGACTGGAGGCTAAGCTCCCCCATGGAAGCTGCTCAGCCCACCAAACCCAGCTCCAGTCCCCACTGGTGCCACCTGACCCGTCCCATTGCAGCTGATGCTGACAAGAGCTCAGCACCCTCAGCTGAGAAAAGGCCACTGGTCTGGAAGTGGAATAAAATAATGGAAGGGAACAAATAATTAACTAAATAAAATGCATTACAACACATTGCACTGCATGCTAGAATGTAGAAAGCAAGCATCCACAGGCTACAAAAACAGTCAATTGACTAAAAAAATGCTATTAAATTGCTGATTTCACCTAAAGTAATGTCTTGAATATATTAAGCAGGGCTGCACAAATCTTTTTGGCTCATTGTTTGCGTCAAAAATGCTTCTCTGAAAAAGCTTCTCATTATAACACTGCAGAAAACACATAAAACATCTCATTGAAAGACAGAGAGGCAGGGCGGGGGGTGATAAACCTGGTTTGTGTCAAATGAGACATTCCCTATAGTTGAATAAGAAACTTTTCTTTTAGGACCAAGAAAAGCAAAGGAAATTAAGAGTTACATCTGAAGTTCTCATGATTGCTGACAAGTCCAGGATACTGAAGACTGAGGTTCACTTCTCTGTTTTCCTAGTCACGTGTGAATAATATCTTCTCACATTTTCACCTAACTATAGGTTGCTAGTACATTCACAATTTTGTTTGTCCTGAGAAGGTTGTATTGTCTTACCTGAACAATGGAATGTTCATTAGGGAAAGACAAATGTCGCGGTCGGGCGCGCAGAGGTCCGACCACCTCCCAAAGGGAGAAGGGTTGAGGGTAAATTGGGATATCTCCCCACCAAGCTCGCAGGCGAATATGGAAATCAAATGAGTATTTAATAAGTTTATTACTAAATATATCCTAATAAAGCTGTATCTACTCTATAGAAATGTTACAATATGAAAGAGTGCCACACCCACCCGCTCACTCCCCGTCCCGAGAAGGTTTGGAACCAATAGAGAGGACAGGGCGAAATAAGAAGTTGATTATGTCCAAAAATAATAAGTGATGTGGGGTGTATGTGTGTGGATATCAGTTCTGTACCCTTTCCGGCGTGTGGCGATGGTCCCGTAGGGGCTGCGGCGACGACGCCCGGCCGGGAGACTTGGACGGCTCCAGTGATGTCAGCAGCTTGCAGTTTTTCGGTGTGATCCGAGTCTCTCTCTCTCTCTCTCTCTCCGACGGTGGTGTCGGCTTCNTAATAAATTGAAAGTATTTGGCTTCCTATTTGCATGTAGCTAAGTTCTGCCACTGACTCATTCAATGAATATTCAGTATTGAAAAGGAATATGTCTAGCAGGATGACCCACCGCATAAAACTCTGGGATACATCATTAAGGTCAGATGCATGATGGGTAAAAGGTGGAACTGAGGTGAGCTCTCCCTATACAGTATACTTCTGTCTCCAGGTTAGTGGTAAGAGAGAAATTGTTGCCACCCTAGGCTCCCTTCCCTGACGAGATTAATGCTAAAGATTTTTAAAAGGTGTGGATTATTTTCTTCTCCATGATTTAACTATTTGTCATATCCGTCAGCTGGGGTATTAATTAATGCAGCTCTAAGAGCAAGAGAAAACAGATTCTTCCACCAACAATCCTACCATAAATCCATTAGTCACCAGAGAATTTAGCACTAATTTGCCACAGAGCCATCAGAAGCAGGTAATGACCCACAGCACCATACACAAAGAGAGTTTTTCCTCATGAAGTGCTGGTGCATGCATGAGCAGGGTACCCTGGATCCCCACAGCAATCAAGCAACTTTATTTCCTTTCTTGGAAAAGCATTACCATCTTGCAGCATGCCTCTCATGCAGGGCTGAGGAAGAGGGTGCTGCTCTCTTAGAGATGACTTTTATAACACTTGAGATCCCTCAGCAGCCTGGGCAACCAGAAAAGGTCCCAGGTCATGTCACTTTTTGAGAGAGCCTGGGGACGCAGCAGGAAATCACATGCTCATTAGCTGAAGTTGATTTTAAAACAAAGCAAGCTATTTGAACAGCTTGATTAACGATGGCCAACCAGGCTTCAGGAAAAGGAGTTCATGTCTTACTAACTGGCTGGAGCTCTCTCAGGGGATGTCAGCCAGGGTACACACACAGGGGGCGGGGATAGCATACAGACAACTTCCTGAGATACTCAGAAAACATTTAACAAACTTCACAGGAGATTAATGTTTCAGATGCAACAAATGTCTTGAATAGCAGGGACAAAAGGAAGTCGTTATCCTGCCTGAAAACTGGCTACAGAACAGAAAACAGAGTCACTGTAAGGCAGATGATCATTGGCTGACAAGAAGTTGCTTGAGGAATTGTAGCTGGTTGCAGTGGGGCTGAAATTTCATTAGTCTCACTGGAACTCCTTTTAAAGCAGCTGGTAGTTACTACCAGACAGAGTTGTGGAAAATGTCAATGTGGCTATTCTTGATTATTTTAGCCCAGGAACACTCTATTATTCCTTAAGTATGTGTGGCATATTCCTCCTTCCTGCCCTCCACCCTGGACAGACAAAAATGAGAAAACCACTTAGATGCAACACATAGCAGGTGATACAGAAAAGTAAAAAATACAAGTCTACAAATAGGATACACCGTGGGGAGAGGGGGGAAAGGACAGTCAAAAAAGGTGACAGTTTAACTGGCTCAAAATTATCATTCAAAGGATGAGTGCTAGACTGAAATAGTTGCAGCAAGTGGGACTAACTTTCATATGATGGGTTACTCTTGAGATAAAAGCTGCCTACTGCTCGTCACATGCAGCTGGATTCATATTTGCCAAGAAACACTCCTTTCTGCAGTCCCAGGTATGGTTGCCATCTGCTCCTAGACTAAGTCTCACAGGTCAATGGAGACTCCCTAACCCTGGAGAATTCCCAAATGATGTATGAAGAAGTGAGAACTCACTTTTTCTGAACCCTCCTTGGCAGCAAATTTGCTGCTTGTTGCAGAGCAGGACAGCTGAGCCCAGGCATGTTACCCTCAAGGAACTGCTACCACCCAACTGGGTTGAGGACACAGGCCAGAAACAGCTTTACATTACTTCCTGAGTCACCATCACCCAGCTAGATAACTTGTGGTGACTATGAGTAAAAACATAAAGTACTGAATGAGGGCCCATGGCATGTACTCTGTTCCATTTAGTTCTTTGCTGATACTGTATTTTTCTTCCACTTGACACTGAAATTACAAATTACCTATTGTGGCTTACTGATAGGAACCTGATTCAAAAGGCACAGTCAAATGTTTATTCTCTCCATTTCTGCTAGTTCAGGCCTTATCTTATTTCAGGCCTCATTAGGTGGGATTTCTTTTATTTCAGTCTAGTCTTCACAATTCATTAGCTACCCTTGTGTTTCTAGCCTCACTAATTACCTCCTTATTAGGATCTATATTTTTCACCTTTTTGCACAATTTCATCAGTACAGTTATCTGAATACTTTGACAATTTCAGATTCATCTCTGGCATTCAAGGAGATCAAACTTAATCATCTAGTATAACCTACTGTGACAATAGAAGTAAGATGACTGGATTGAATCTAATACAAACACTTTGTCTGTAATACTTGCAAATTTTTATGACATCGAAGACCACCACTACTTCATTCAACTGCTTCCTTGGGCTTTGAATCAGTCCAGTCCTGGAATGAAAGAAGTAGAAACATGATCATTACAACTACAAACACCAAGTGAAAAACACAAATTGTAGATTCTTTGAAGCACTATGAAGTTCTAGTTTGCTCATGTAGCTGTACGATGTAATTAGTAGCCTGTATGCCCCTCATAAAGTCCTGATACTGTCAGGAAAAAGTCAAGAGTTGCAAAAGAGCTGCACCACAGAAATAAATAAAGCAAAGGTTCACATTACTCCAGTGATCTCTGCTGGTTAAGCAAAGTATTTCATTTTGCCAGCCACATTTGTTTTGTCTCATAAATATATCATGGAAATAATAAATGAGTGGCTTTTCTATTCTGAATATTCTTTTAAAAACCATCCCTTCTTTCTGAAAGAAAATTATTCCTAAATGATGTTAATGGCTTCTTCTTTTGAATTCCCATATTCAATCTTCCTGCAGTTATTTTTCCACATTTCTGATTGTACAGAAAAAAATTACTATCTTACCCAGCAGAAGACTGCAATTTTAAGTTCCATAAAAGGATAGCAGCCCTTTCACAGCTTCTCACATTTCTAAAACTATTTGTCTTTACTAAGTATCGGCTAACCTTGAAAAGTTTCATTATGCCATACAAAATGTACAAATAATTTTAGGAAATGTCTATAGGCTTTTAGGGCTTGATTCACAATCAGTCAGAACTGAGTGGTTGACTTCAACATCCATCAGTTCAGTATTCGACACATAACACTGTTACATTTGAATGACTGCAAAAAATATGGTTATCGGAGTTCAGTTGAGACACTTCACTGAAATATTTTCAAAGTACAAATACTAGTTTCCTCAAATGTCACTGCTGTTAAACATTTTTCAATCTTTTAATCTCAAAGGATACCTTTCATTACAAAGGTATTTGTGTTTGTTTGATTGTTTTTTTTCATTTTGGATCTATAGCTTTATATTTGTTCATGTTGCCAGATTAATAATTACCAGCATTAACAATAACAAATGACCAATCTAAATATAAAGTAAAGCAACAATTTATTTACCTTACAAGACTGCATTTCCTGGCTGACAAGACCAGTGCAGAAAACTTTGTGAAAAGGCAGCCAATTTTCACTGCCAAATTGGGGAAAAATAGATGATAAAAAGTATTTTTTTAAAATAATGTAAAATTAAAGCAACTTCAAACAGCAAGAAAAGATACAGTTTTGGTTCATTTTGAGAGTGAGCACTGAGTTCTTTCTCATTTTGTTCAAATCACTTTTCTCCATTCCTACCACAGAGAAATGCAGACCAAAATCTCAGATTCAAATAATTGTGAACTTAAGCCATAAATCCAATCCAAGTTTTGCAAGAGGTCTCTCTGTCATTCAGAAAGAGTCCTAATCTTAAATTCTGACACTACTCAGCTTGGTGGTATTTCCCACAACAACTCAGGAATCAGAAAATCTCTCTAGCTGTGTGGGCACGTGCATTTCTAGTATCTCCATCACCTGCCTCTGCTGGGGGCTCACAGCTACCCAGTTTGACCCCAGAAAATGTGTGCCAGACAAAAACCTATTGGGAGCAGATGAGGCATAGGAGGAAGCAGTGATACAATTCATTCTGTGGGCAACCTATGGCTACAATTTAAAGGTACCCACCTTGGCATAAAACCGTGGGGGAAGGTGACAGCTCAAACAGTATTTATCCACTTCAACCATTCCAAGAAAACACAATTCAATGAGCAAATTTAGCCTGACATGAATACATTGAGTTGAGTTGGCTTTTGTAAGTACTGCAGTCTATGAGAAAAGACAAAACAATTTGCATCTTAATTTTCATTTGGGACCATGTCAATTTGTAAATGAGAATTGAAGGCGCATATAATCCTTTCTTCTTTTCTTCTTCTCTCCACCCCCTGCCCTCTCACTTCCCCAGTCGTGAGAGTTTTCATGTGCTTTCAGGCTCTCCTTTTGTTCCTCTACAATAAAGTCCCCAAACAATTGCCAGGTCAAATCTGTTCCATCTTTCTTCTATTAGTGTAACAGCTGGTGCTTGTCTTTTAAAATTCCTTTACTGTCATCTAATGCATGCCTTCCTTCTTGAAGAATTTCTAATATAATTTTCAGTTCCAATCCTTTACTGTTCTCTTGACCTTACTTAAAGACTAGATGGGTCTAAACCGGAGATTCAAATGTCCTCATTTGATGTTCAGATCTGGAAACAAGCATCATTAGATTCCTACCCCCGGTGGGTGAAATGAAAACATGAATTTGAGCAAGAAAACAGATGCCTGCTGTTTGTTGTAGAAGTTTAGATCCTGACTCACATCTCACTTTTCCAGCAGAAACTCCATATTGCTCAAAAACCCCCCACCAAACAATGCCACAACATCCTACTGTGATGGATGTGTACTTCAGTATATTCCAGATGCAGCAAAGTAATTCAACTCATGCCAATCTTTGAGCAGACAAGTAATAGTACTTGTCTACCTTTCCATGCCTCTTGAAAGACAAAGCGATTATCATCTCCTGGTCAAAAGTGGCTCTGCTTTAGATGTTTTCCAAACAGCTTATAATTTGCTGAAGGACCTCAACACAGGTCAAACTTTTTAATAGGATGTCCAAGAAGGAACACAAAATAAAGCCAAACAGATTCTGAAAACTAATAAATTTATTAAACTGGGACAAATGAGCTACAAGTAAATGTTAAAAAGGTTCTTGTCATTTAAAATGGATGTGGGCTTAGGTAGAGCCTCCAAAATAGTAAAGAGCATGTCTTCAACAGTAACTTTCTTTTTTAACATTAGAACCAAAGTCTTTTGCCAGTCTGATAAAATTACAGAGCAAATTTGATCTTAACAGGTGCCAAGCAGCCTAGGGGCAAGTTTCCTCACTGGGAGGGAGAGCACAGCACCCACATCGCAGCAGGACAAAGAGCAAGGAAGCTTTAAAACATTCCAATTCTTGGCCATTGAACTTCTGTCTGCAACATAATTTAGGCAACCCAAAACCTAGGTCAAACTTTTCTGGATTATACCTTGTTGTGGGCTATAGTGCTGCTAGGAGTCAGTCAAGTACTAAATGACATTGTCTATTGTCTACATCTGACACACTCCTCTCTCACCTTTCTAAGGTCATGGATTAAAAAGATTCTTCTAGATGTTCTCAATAGAGTATCTTTGCCTTGTCCAGGAGTAGACTTTTGGTAGTCACTTTATATTATTTCAGTCTTTTCACACAGTATAAAGGGACAAAATATCTCTCGGTTGGTCTTCATGAGCTACCTCAAAGTATATTCAGAAAGGATAAAGACCCAGAGGATCCAAAGCCATTACTGACCATGGGTTTACCAAAACCCACTGTGACATGTGGAGTAGCAGAACTCACTGACTTTGGTGAGCTTTGGATCAGGCTCCACAGAACCCTTTAATGGTATTTTCTATTTCAAAGCATTACAGCTGTTTCAGCAGATGCCCAGCATCTGTGGGGTTGATGGGGTGCTAATCCTATTACAAGGTGATGATTGGAAGCCTATAACTTATATTTCCATATGGTTTTAGGGTTCAGAGACCACATATGCTCAAAGAGGGAGAAGGAATGTTTGGAGAGCTGTCTGGGTGTGAGAGTTTCACATGGAATTTGCAGAGTTTTGAGAGTTTCCAGATAGCTAGGGACCCCAAACCATACATACATTAAACAGCAGAAATTCAAAGCACTCCTGAAAGTTTGGAAGACTTTACCCAGCAATATGCAGACCTGTTAATATTCCCACTGGTATGTGTTGGAGATCCCAGCAACTCTTGGCATGGTACACTTGGCAATCAGCCACCCAGTCTTCTTTGCTTCTAGGAAAATATGGAGGCCTTGTACTCATTTTCCCAGTCTTCCATCAGAGTGAAAGGTTCAGGTGAACCTTCACTTATTCCAGGCTGACACTGTAGCTGTGGTGATCCGTGGGGGCCACAGTAAGGATCTCACTAATTTCCTGTTGCTGATTAACTGGAATGTGTTGCTTATAATCTACACTGACTTCCAAAGATTGCACAACTTCATGGCTCAAAGTTCCTGCAAAATATTTGTAAGGAAAGAAAGGAAAAACTGTTGATAACCATTCCTGCATGTTATTCTGGAATCTCACAAGATCTGTCAGATGACAAAGCTTCAACTTCTGAAATTGGTGCAAGAACCCTAGCTTTCCTTACAGTAAGTGCGAGCCCCCAGGAGCAAGGAAAAGGTGTGAGAACTGGAGGACCAAAATATATTTCAACATTAGCAAACCCGAATGCAAACATTTACAAAGAGTGGCTATTAGTAGCATAGATTACAGAATGAAGCTTGTTTGCTCACACGTGCTCAACCTTTTGTAATGCTCAAACATACAGCTAGCAAAGATGAAGAAAAACAAATATAATATTTGAGAAAGTTATCCATAGTGTTATTCTATCAGTCTCTCACCTCTTTTGATTTTACAACGTTTCTGAATTAGATGGTCAGTCAATACATTCTTATCTGACAGGAGAAATAACTACATTGGAAATACGGAAAAAGCGAGCTTGGGAACCATTTTCAATAAAGCATCAATAACTCAGTAGGGTTCAGTTCAAGCTCATTAGGATTAGATGTAAAGCCTTTGAAACTGGGCATATAGAAGCAAGATCTGCTAAGTTAAATAAGATTAATTTTCCACCATAGGTGTCCTTTACTGAAAGGGAAGCGTTACTTCTGTCCTTTCAATTGCAGTATCAGATACCACCTATCAGCTCTACTGGCTGAACTGATAATAGTTTCTAAGAATATCTCTGTAATTAATCGCCATTCCACATTTTTTGTTACAAAGTTGCAGAAAGAACGTGTTTTTCCTTGAGTTAGTGTCCTGGTTTGGCCAGGACAGGGTTAATTTTAGTGAAGCAGGTAATTCTACACCATGCTGACGTCATGCCCCGGGGCCAGTTCCGGTGGGGGGGCAGTTCGAGGGCAATTCGCCTTTTGCTGTATCTGGGTGAGCTCGCTCCCTCGCTGTTCTCTGTTAGCAATCTTTTTTTTTGTATTGTTCCTTTATCACTGTTACTGCTGGGTTTCTTTGTTTTTATATGTTATTTTCTTATATAAATATGTATATATTAAACCTTCCTTATCTCAACTCAAAAAGGCACTTTTAAACCTTTCTTTTCTTTGTCCACGACCCACGGCAGAGGGAGGGGGCGGGGAGTCACATGGCTCGGCCACCCTTTTACTAAACCAATACAGTTAGCAACAACAAAAAAAGCTTAAAAATGCAGTTTAAAATAGTAGTTGAGCATTATCTCCTGCATTGCTTTTAGACATGGTGCAATATACATGAGTTGTGAGAAATACAAGAAACAACTTCTCTAGTATGGGTGTTTAGTGTGTTACAGAATAATAATAGAAATCATGTTATAATCACCAAAACCACATGAGAGAATCGTCTCTGACAATATTATCCTATGCATGTTGTATAGGAGCTGATATGAGAACATCCATTTAAAAGATTTTTAAAGGGAAGGGAACAGAGATTTAGTGGGAGGTACTACTGACCTTTGAGCCTGCCAGTAAAGACTCTTAAAAAATACCTACCTGCACAGAGTTCAGCTATATGTTTTGCTCTGCCTGTGTCAGGGTTATCATACTGATGCATGCTTCATCTGGTGAGACCTCAGTTTTATAAGCATAGGTCTTAGCCTTGCAACTAAATCCATTCATTCAGATCCCTGAGTCTTTATGAAGTATATTTCACTTTGAGAGACTCTATGGAGTTAGGAAGATATCTGTGCCACAGATCTTGTTGCAGAATCAGTCCCAGAGGGAGCAGATAGAAAGGAAGAGCATTCTTTATACTGCTGCATTGTGCCAAGAATCCCACTTTTTATAAGTCTTAATATTTTGTAGTCTATAAACCAGCTCTTCATTACTGATGTGTTGTAAAACAACTTGAGTTCCATTTTTGACGATCGAAGCCTTTTCAAGATTCCATTACTAGTAACTGCTTACCAGCTGTTTCAAGACTGTTTGGGGCACAGATTTTTCTGTTACTAGCAATTTTTTCTCTTCTGTCAAGTCTTCAAATACCCTTCAGATTCATCAATATTTTAAGTATCAAAATATTTGTTAAAAACAGTTTCTCATTTAGTTCTACCATGTTCTTGACATAGCACCTATCAGTCTAGTTTTATCAGTAATCACGAGAGGTTACTGTACCTATTTACATCATTTGATAATTAAGTGCTGTTCATGCAATTAGCAGTGTTTGTTTACACACATACATTTTATCTCCATGTACATAAAGCTTAAGAACTCTAGGAGATTTGCCAGTTACAGTACAGGATTATAATCCTGGGAAAAACTGATCTTTTACAGTATAGGTTATGTTCTTTTAAACATCTGATGAGACAAAGCCTTTGTTATGCTGGTACAGTCTTTAAAGCAATTAAGTTCTGTAAAAAGCTAATACAAAGCATCTCTGAGATGTTCTCAGATAGAATAAATGCCACTGCTTCATAAAGAGTTGGTCTGAATCTTTCTCAATAGAACAATAATTTCGAATGTTCAGATAAATTTGCAAATACAAGATTTGCTAACTTTAATTTCCCATAGGAACTTAAAATTAATTTAAATATACATCTGGAAAACAAAATTCAATTGCTGCATGGAAATCACAGCAAGTATTGTGGCCTGTAACAGAGTCTTACAAGCAGTGATTGAATTTACAATGTATTTTCCAGAACTATGTGTTTTTGCAAGCCAGTGAGAGACAAGCATGAAGCTTAGGTATCAGTTAAATTTCTTTAAATTCTGAAAGTGGTGGAAGTGGAAGGATACAGAGACTTCAGTAGCAAAAAGAGTACATTTGAACAAAATATAGAACTTCAAGTTGGAGGTTGAGTTTGTAAGACACTTCTGTCAGGGATCTTAATTTGTATTTTATAACAGCACCTAGTACAGAAAAATCACATTCCTAACTGGAAGCTTCTAGTCACTATAATATTCCATATTTTACAACAGGATGAAATGTAATAGCATTCTTTATTAGACAGTATTTGGACTGAAAAGACAGATCTTACTATATATGCTATCATAACGTATAAAGTATTTATGGCCTGCCAAATAACCACAGTGCAGTATTTATTTCTACACATAAATTCAGATGATTTGGGACTAGTCTCCTGGGAAAGTAATTCCCAAGAATCAAAGGTAGCTGCTACAGAGTGTGAGTGACTTCAGGAAGAGTTGGATGCATAAGTATTCTCACAGATTTTCAAAACAGTCTCTTCATAAGTATATCTTACTTATTTGTTTCAAACAAAGCAAAAGCAACAAGTAACATGCATAAACAAGGAAGAGATGTTTTGCCTAAACACTAGGCACTTTCAGGCACATTCAGGATAAAATTTCTGCTTTAAGTTTGTTGTAGCATTTCTTTTTTCAAAACCACCTTCATTATACTAACATACAGGTCACATGTTCCATTTTTTTCAGATGAGCAGAATTGAATCAGCTTTCCAAAGCAAGTAGTCATTATTATGAACTTAAAATTTCCTTCCCACAAATACTCTCTTTAGTTCCTTTCAGTAACCCTTTCAGTCAATCCCTGTGATTCTACTTCTAATGTGACTGAGGGAAATTTAATGAATATATTACTTCACTTACTCAATAGAAACCTCAGATAGAGCTGGAGTTAATTTCCTAGCTGTGAAAGTCTAGTCTAGTATCTTTCTTTGCCAGCTATGGGAAGATGAACTTCATAAAGTCAGACATTCAACAGTTGTTACTTAAAAGTCAACTTTAACAACAGTTACCACAACACAGGATCCATGAAAAGAAGTGGATTTTCCATTTCTGAATGTGGCAAAGAAATGTATGTAAGAACAGAACTTTAAATTCTGAACTTCAAAGAAAACAATGCTTTTATCCAGCACACATCTTAAACCTGTATTTGTCTTTAGTTGCTCTGAAATCTTAAAGAAAACTCTAAACAAATACTTGTCATAAAATACCTTGCTTCAGAGGTACAGCTTTTTAATAATTTCTGTATTATCTTATTATTGGTAATTTTTCTCATTCCCCCAGATGAACTGACTTGTTGCTTTCTGGCCAGTATGCATTCCTCTGAGGTTGGATCAATATATTGTGTTAGACAACCTCATAAGATTTGCTTCTTTCCTATACTATTTATCACTCCACAGTAAAAAACTGACATTTTCTTAAATCATTAGACATTGTTAATAGTGATCAAGAGTTATTGATGTTTGTAGGTAGACTCGCTGGTTTACATGAAGATAGATTACTCTCTCAGACCACTTTTTAACAGTCAGAGATTATATCCATAACTATTTCTAGTAGAATTCACTTTAGTCTAGGCAGGAGTCTCAGCTGAGAATATCTAGATCTGAATATGTCTTTCTCCTAAACCTCTTACATATACACAAGCCATTTGATAAGAAAACACTGAAATAAGAGCTTTGGCTCTCATTTTGGCATTGGCAGGATGGTTCGTGAGCATCTGGAAGACTGTACACCACCTATCTAATACCTTTCAGAAACAGACCAAAGGAACAAGTGGTGCAAAATAAAGGAGTATTAATGAAAAGGCTGTGACAGCAATTATACATAGGCTGTGTCCTTAATATATGCATAAACTAACAGTGTGAAGACATGTGTGTGCTGAGCTGGAGCTGTTAGCACATGCTACCAACTTGTTTTGAATCAAAATATCATGATGTGTTTTGTATTTCAGGTCTGGCTCCTAGACAGGTCAGCCATTCTAATGGGAGGGTTTTCTGCAACATACAGAAAGTAAACTGAAAGAACAGGTTATTCTGGAGACTAAAGAGGTAGGCACTGATGTAGTTATAACCATTGTTAGCCACACAAAGTGACAGATAAAATGATGTAAACAAATCCTTCTCAATATATGGTATGGCTACGGAAGTAGATCATACTTATGATCTTCATTAATTGCTCTGAGATCAGTAGATAAACAACAGTATATACAGCTAACTATTGCTAACAATTAATTACAGTTATTATTGCAGCATGACAGCTGACATTTTTAGTATTCAACATCAGATGCAGAATCTGACCCGCACAAGAACATGCAAAATAATTACTGAGCCACATTTCAGGAATGTGTCAGATTCCTAAATATAGGTTTTACTTGCTATTCTCAGCATGTAAGATAGCCTCCCTATGGCATTCTTCAGTTCCCATACCAAGATCCATCTTTTTCATATGGCCAGAGATTTCACCTCTTCTGTCTCATGCTGTAGAACCAGGAGTGTTGATTATACTTCTTATGTTCCTTTTTTTCCATCCTCAGTCTTTCTACCACAAACAGGTTAACTAATTATGGATCAAAAGGGTCCCAAGACATTTTACAGACTGAAGCACAGAATGATGTGTAGAATTTGTATGAACTCTAGCTCTCTAAAGATCAAGCTTTACAAAGGTTTCTGGGCAACTAAAACTCATTTCAGCGCCCACAGAACTTTGTGTTCACAGACAAAATTGTTTGTATCTACATTTGCCTTAATGAAAGTTTAAGGCAAAGGAGAATCAAAGACCTTTATGAAATTGGGAGCTATTCACTTTTGTAAAGATGACTGCCTCTTCTCATTAAGATGTTTGCCAGTAAAAATGTTACCCTCTTAGAGAAAAAAAGATTAGTGTCATACGAAATACTAGGTACTCACACAGTCAGCAATTTCCAGGACTGACAGGAAAGTAGTTCCCTTACACTGGATCAGCTCATGACATTTTCAGTTACTACAAGCAAGAAGAAACTCAGTTTGCTATCCCACATAAAAAATGGCATTTCTAGACTTGTACAACTGCATGAAAAACCACTATACAAACTTGACTACAGTATGTCCTGGTTTGGCCAGGACAGGGTTAATTCTTTACCATGCTAACATCATGAACCAGTTCCGGTTCCAGGGGGGGAGGGCGACTCGCGGTCTGAGATTGATCCGCTTGGGAGCACCTCTTTGTCTATGTGGTATCACTTATTTGTAGGTTTCTTCCCTACTGTTGTTATTGCTGTTGTTACTGTGATTGTTTCTTATGTGTCACTGTATTAAACTCTCCTTATCTCAACTCAAAAAGCATTTTAAAACTCTTTTCTGTCTGTGGCAGCAGCCATGTGGCTCAGCTGCCTGCAAAGACTGGGCCCCGCCGCAGCTTTACTAAACCACCACAGAGTATCAGTTAAGAAATTTTGCATATACATAAAGCCTCTGTCCTGGTTTGGCCAGG
>VZZY01013209.1:5670-26402 GCA_013400335.1 Eurystomus gularis | reverse complement strand
TGTCCTTCAAACCAGGACAAGGGCCTGGAAAATTAGGAGATGCATCTCCTCACTCTCCCCAGATACCTGCAGGTGCCAAGGCTGTTACCCACTCTGGTGCTGCCAAGGGAGCTGGGGACATGCCCTGGGAGCCCAGAGCAGCTTTCAGTTCTCCAGGGCTGCAAGCTCACAGCCCCTTGGCCAGAAGAGGATGTGAAATCCAGCTTCACTGAGCTGTCTGCAAACAGAACTTTCTGGAAAAGCATTAAGGAAGGGCCTTAAAACCTGTCCACTGCAGCAGGTTTAGATTAAAACAGGTATGTTGCAGGCAAACCCAAACCCACTCAAATGGCTGGAGGCCCCAGGTCCCGCTCAGCTTGCACGGATTACGTGCCTCACACTGACCAAGCTCACACTGAAAACCAACTCCAGTGCTGCTGGACTCCGGTCTCCGCTATAGATCCCATTAGGGCTCCTTTTAGCAGGTGGTCACCATTTGTTCTGCAAAGCAAGATCTGTGTTGAGCCTCCCAGTTGATGGCCGATACAGAGCTATTGATAGTCCTTTTTTCCCCGATTGCATGCAGCAGCACCACGGCTGGAGCATCAGTGGGCCCAGTTGACCTTACAGTGGCACTTACAGAGAACTTCTTCCCACACACGCATTAGAAATTGCCCTATGTAGACACTTCCACACACTCTTGTGAACACTTTGCTTTTGTTCTTTCTTGTTTTGTTTCCCTTAATCTAAAAGAAGTTACTCAAACTGAGAACATATTGTTGCTCTTTGTGTGTGGAGAAACATAACATAGCAACTTGTCTTAGCTTTCTAATAGTTTCACGATGTGCTTTTAAACAATGTCAAACTTGTTCAAGCCTCGTGCCATTTGAAGTTGGCAAGTAAATCAATGTTTGTTTTTTGTTCAAAAGTGAAACTTCTCAGAAATAAAATGGTTGCATTTATTTCAAAGGAAAATATTCATCCTTGTTTTTTCTGTTTTCTTTTTTTTTAGACATAAAGTGCTGTGTATGCAGGATTATTTTTATTTTGTATGTATGTTGCAGTGCTCAACATTTTAATTGCCACTTCCTCAATAAAACTATTGGAAATCTTCCATCTTGCCATTAGCACTTACAAAATAACTGTTAACAATATGTTAGCCAGACACAGAATCTTTATAATTAACATTGGACTAGTCTTCAAAGTCTAGTGACTAAAATATATCCTATAAAATTACTGGACTTCATTCAATGCTATTCTGCTGTTTTAATGTTCAATAAATGTGTTGAGGGGAGATATTTGGCAACACGCATTAGTCTCTCTGGCAGGGAGAGTGACTACAATGGGGTTTGCTCTCTGCTGTATGGCAAGAGCACCAGGGCTCTACTGGGCTGCAGCACAAACACTGAAAGGTTGCTGCTGGTGTGAAACAACATTGCTCCCAGACACACTGCTGTGCAATCCTTCAATGCAACGCTCCTCCCTTGTCAACTGACAAGGAATTGGACAGTTTTCACATAAGCAATAAAACACAACAGGCAGTGTATTTCTGGACCATTATAGCACAACTAGGGTAGTGTCAGAAGGCTGAAGGCCAAGTGTCTCAACTACGGGAGAAATACAAGATTGGCTCTGGAGCATCTTAATGCTATCCCAAAATGGAATTTCTACAGTACATTAAATAAGGAGGAACACTTAGGCCTGTGCCTTTAACAGACATGGATGTGACATCATTGGCAGCTAATTAAGACTTATTCCAGCCAGAGTTCTGCAACAGCCATAGCAGGCCACTGCACTGGTAAAGAGTTTGGAGAACAGGATGAAAAGGATTGGAATGCACTTTCTTTTGGATTAAAATATGAGAAAGGTATCACAATGGATTAAAAAAAAAAAAGGGTTTGCAGGATCAAGGACATTTAAAGCAGTATCTCCAAATAATCTGGCCATGCAAAGCTCTTTTCTCATGGGAAACATTTGAAAAAAACCCTCTGCCTAGTTTTTGAGACAAACAAGACTAATGGACCAACAGACACGTGGATAAAGTTCCGGAAGTTATTTTTACTAGGGTATAGCTATTTTACTGTTAGCTAGTTAAGCTAACAGTGTCGTTGCATTCAGCACTCTAGATGCTCATAGGGAGAAGCAGCCACTGTCCCAGTATACTTTCAGTCCTGTGTAAGTGTGAAATGCTTCACATGCCCCATGATCTCTACGCCAGGAGCTGCCATAGGCAAGAGTCAGGTTACCCAGGGCTCCCACCTGGTAAGAAAAGTTAGGAGTCAGAAACAAAACCCTTGGCCTTAGAGCCATGGGACAACATGGACACTGAGAAAAGGGGGAACAGAGGAATGCAAGTGAGCCACATACAGCCCTGTGAGTTTTGGCCTGGGTGGATCTAAATATATAAAAAACTGCATAAATATGCAATATAACTATTAATACAGAGTTTTGCTGTATCAAGACAGCAAAATTCCCTGCTTTTCCAGACCACTTTATTAACTTTTTACAGATTTTTAGCAGGCAATATGAGAGTCACAACCGCAGCATGGGCAGCAGACTTCCCTTCTGAAAAGAAGCTGTAGAAGAAACTATTTTCTTATACTCCCCCTCTTCTCTGCTCACAGGTCATCTAGTGAGGCCACAGGTCAGAGTAAGGGTTTCAGTGGAAGAAGAGCATGAGGGAAGGGCTTTCATTTTTCATGCTCATTGCACACAGGAACATTTCCTTTCTGTCAACGGTTTGGACACCCATTCAGAACAGTTATTTTTAAATTGGTTGTCATTGTCAGAGCAGGTTTGGTCTCCTTGCAAAATGCGATTTTTCAGATTTGTCACAAGAAAGAACAGACATTTAGGCAAAGGACTGGTTTGCCAAGGGGAATTGCTTGGGCTCAGAAATGTCTACTAGGACACAGTGCACGCTCCTATCATCTTGATGCTTTTCTTCAACGAGTCAGTGGGCTCGTTGTGTGCAGCTATCTGCTAATACTATAATCTAATAACACACTTGTGAAATTAAGTTATAGATTGTTGTGAGGGTGGCTGAGTTATGCTAGCATAATATCCCTACATCATGGCAGACATGAAAAACACTGACAATTTTTCAGGGAAAAAAATTCCTTTGTTGACTCATTGTCAAGCGGTAAGACTGAAGAGGGTCAAAGGATTTTGGAGGACATCTTTTCTGTGCATTTTTTTGCTGTCATCATATAGTTATCATCATACAGTAATAAGATCAGCGAAAAGAGATCTATAAGGAACATCAAGAACTTACCTAGCTGATTCATCTCTGCCGTGGTAGGGCATATGATTAAATGTACACCATTCCTACAATTTGCTTTTCTAACCTGTTTTTGGGTACCTTTGATGATTTGGCTTCACAGTTTCCCTAGACAATCTATTTCTATGCTTGTTTATTTATTACAATAGAGACAATATTCTTATTGTTCTGGTATGTAAAATAATTATTCCTTGTTTAAATTACCTCCTTTTTTAATGCACAAATGGCAGAAGAAATTTTTTTTCACTCTTCTTGCCACTGCCCTCATGTATCTGAAGGCTATTATCACAATTCCTTTTTATTCTTCTGCAGATTAAACAACCTAAATTCCTTCAGCTGTTACTTGTGAAATGTAATTTTAGACCTTTGACCACAGTCAGTGCCCTCCTCGAGTCTCCATCTACCATGCCCCTTTGCTGTCCAACACCCAGCATTTACCCACACTGAATAGAAGGAACATATGCTAAGTCTTACAGGTGACATCCTTGTACAACTGCCTTTTTCCAAGCTTTGGGATGGGGAGGCAGAGAGAAGAAATTAGAATCTTTCACAGTGACCAGGGTAGGTATTATAAGACAAAACATTTCTATGATCATTAACCAATAAAACCATTTTCATCCTAAATTTTGTTTATTTTCATGGACATTTGTTTGATTACTCACAGAATGTGAATACAACTGAGGACACAAAGGCAGCTGCAACAAATTCAGACAAATATTCCTAAAATAAATGTAAATGTAGTTTCATTCTGAGTTACTAGAGATACCCTTCCTTAGGACAACCCAAGGTGATAAATTATTCTGCAGGTTTGATAAGAATAATGGTAGATATGCGTTAAACTGGTAATAGATGTACATCATGTTGTAGTTTTAATGTTTTAAGAAAGATGAAGCAACACTTATAAAGCAAAAAATACCTCTTATGCTTGAACCAGGGGAGAAAAGCACACAAAAAACCCTAACAACAAAAAAACTCCCATTCACACCAACTGTGTGAATGCTTCTATCTTGGTCCTGAAAAAGGGGTTTTGACCCAAATGCTTGTCTCTTCTTCCAAACTGTATGACCTAGTCTAACAAAAGAGACTGCCTCTGTCCATAAATCTTCTTTCTCTGGTGGTTATCACAATAATAATTGCTGCCATAAACCCCTAGGAATTCACAGATCACTCTGTCTCTCAAAAAGACAAAAAGAAAAAGGTCAGATGAAATCCTATCCTGCCGCAGGGCCATATTTCTCTGCAAAACAGCAGTGTCAAGGATTGCCACATTAGCCTCAGACGAACTGACGGGTCGGTGCAGCAGAGTGCAGTGCCATGAAGAAGTGCAACCTTGCATCCAAAAGTCATATGGACACCAGAGTCAGAGCTGCACTGGTGCGGTTACAGCAGTGCCAGTTTTGAGGACTCTCCCAGCTCTCCCTCCTACTCTGTTGCAAGCTACAGACATGTCCCAAAGTGCCGTTGAGACTCCAGTTCCTTGGGTGCGTGGTGGCTTTAGAAAAACACAATCTCTATTCACAAGCAGGAGAAAATCACCAAGTGATTTGTTACAAATTTTTCAGCATGCGCTAAGAATAACCAACTTATTTCATTTAAAAAGAGGGCAGAGAGGTTCTCTGCAAGCACGTGAGCATTTTTCCCCAAGGAAAATTTCATAATGGTTAATATAAGCAGAACTACAGTAGTGCATATGGTTAACAGCTGCTTTAACATGATATGGCATAACAACTGTCTGGAAATCATTAGCCTAACTTTTCTCTTAGTATTTGGGTAATTAACCAACAGACAGAGCTATTTCAGCTTATCAGATAATTTTTTTTTTCTGTATTATTTACAACACATACAGTCCTGTTTCCCAAAGTAATACATGAAACAATTGCTGAGTGGATGAAAAAAAAAAAATCATAGGTCTCAACAGATATTTGACAAATATTTAGTCTTTCCAAAACACTGAAACATTCGTGGGTTCCAAAGAAGACTTTCCTTTAAGGAAATTAAAACATAAAACTCTATTACTGTTAAGGTTGCATAGAGACTTACAAAAGCTTGGAATATAAATATTTATATATATAAATTTTGTTAAAGATATTAAACCATAAAACAGAGTTCTCAGGGACTTCGATAATGTAGATCACCTTTTAGTACAAAGATTTTGTGGAAGGCCTTTATTGCTCTTCACAACTGCCACCTTCCCCCTCTTTTATCTACCCATAATAATTTTGTTGGAAGTACAGCTATTCTTTAGCTTAAACAGCAATATCAGGAAAGGTTTTAGTTCTTGTAATATTAAGCAGAGACAAAATTGAAGAGGAAGACAGATCAGCACCACATATGGAGGGCAAAATAATCTTCCTGGCTTTGTGTTGCTCTACAGTAAGCTAGAAGCCATTGTCATCTTCCATGAAAACATACTCAAACATGTACAGAGTCAAACAAATATAGGAAGGCAGCTTGAAAAGCAGAATAGTTTAACTAGCTGACAACTCTGTAATTTAACATTTCCAATACAGAAGTTTTGTTGCACATTCAAACTTTATTCATTCTTCAAAAGAATTAAATTATAACAATAATATCACTTCCAAAAGCTTCTTTAGGAAGTAAATATGGTCAAAAGAATGACCTAAAGTAGAGACTGTCTATAAAGAGCAGAAAAAAATACTTAATATTGTAAAAGCTGAATTCTTGCCAACTTGCCATGAGTCCAGGGAGCAGGCAGGTAAGGAATAACGAGAAAGTTTTCCTCTCTGCTTCCCAGAGTGTTTGCGTGTGTGTATTTGTGCACCTGTCCTTCCTCGAGGACAGCTCAGAATTCATGTTTAATGCTTACAGAAAGCTAAACCTGTCCCCTCATGCAGGTGCATCCATATTCTTTCGAGTGGGGAAGCGAAATGTTCTTAATAGTTTGGTTATAATGAAGCTTTGGGAGTGGGAAGGGAGAAGGAACATGGCTAAAATCCAAGTGGTTGCTCAGTTGCCTGAGAATAAGCTAAAGTTTAACCCAATTGGCTTTTTTTTTGGTTGCCACTAAATGCAGCCTTCACTCTAACTGTTCCACAGAACATACCTTATTTTCCCATTTTGGACCTCATACCAAAGCATACATTTCATTACAGCACAAATCTGAAAACACAGTGGTAAGTGCTAGTCCTGCAATGGACTTTGAAGCACAGGTGTGTTCTCGCTTGATAAAGACATATTCCTTTTCAACGGTAGACATTTAGTAAGAAATATGTGTAATATACCGCTGCCTGAATCTGATGTATCATGCTTCTGCTAATACACAACATCATAGAAGCCAGAGACAAAATACTTGCAAAACATCAGTAGCTCTTCCACAAACTCGCCACCGCTATTAATTAACTGCCTGTTAATGAGTGCAGCATGTTTTCTAAAGTCCAAATCTGATGTTTTGGATGGAGTTCAACAATAATCCCAACATACTGATAAGCTTTGAAAAACTACCAAAATTTGCAGTCTTTATGGGACAATATAATCAGTAAAAATATCTGGTGGTATTTCCACATGTATATGACTTCTGTGTGATTCATGGGCCAGCATGACTAATGACTGCAATTCCTCTAAGGTCACAGAGTAGATCTATCTCATCACTTTTTCAATGGAAGTTGTTGCAACACAGAGCAAGAACTCATTTAACCCAGAGAGCTAAATTTTGGGAATAGATACAGCATTGAATCTGCTCTTAGTTTTGGTTCCATGGGAGATGAAGAACTGAAAAATTCACATTTCCTCAGAATGTCATGAGTTGAGCTATTTCTCCTAGATTTCCATATAACAGAGAATGCTTGTGGCCTGATAGTCTTGCACAATATTTAATACTTGGCACTTAAGTCTCGGAACAGTTAATTGCATTTTGTCATCTTCAAGTTTGACCTAGAATCCTGCTAAAGGCAGAAGAGACTCACCCCACAGCTGAGAGGGACCTTCTGAGGTGCAGGAGCGGAAGTCCCACCATCTTCCAGCTAAGCATTCTCCTCCTCGCAGAGAGTACCAGGATATTTTTGGTGTACCTACCAAAAATTTCTGTACATGAGCACATTTTGACAATCGCATTTGAGCCAATTTCCCAGGCCCCCCCAAGGAGTTTACAGGACTGCGATGTGAACTCTCAAATGTGTTACTATTTTTGTGCAAATATAGGTGTACAGCCATTCACGTATGACAGGTCACTGGAGTAAACAAGCACGTACAGGTCTTGCGAACATGGATGAAAAGTAATTCTTATTAAGGGAAAAGGGTTTTTACCTCACTTGCCCTTCTTTAGTCTTATAAGACAATAGCTAGAGTAAATCCACACAACAATAGAATCAGATTTCTCATCACAAACTGATGTTTCCATTCTCAGCACATCAGATGAGGAAAAATGTTCTGTTCCCTCTCTCATTTTTGGCATCTCTCCAAGTTCCATGTGGGTCTAATACTGCAATCTTCATTCAAATAAGAAGAGATTTATCAAAGTGAGGATCAGGACTTTTGTCTATAAAATCAGCTGGTTCCTGTTAGAAGATTCATTCAATCATGATGACATTTGTGATATCTCCACCAAAATCAGCAGAACTCATTCCTTTTGCTTTGCAAGATTCATCTCATTGTAGCTTATCAAAGTCTTTCTGTTGCTCAGACCAGTGACTGTAAAGAATTATCAGAAAAAAAAATGCTGGAACTGCTTAAGACTACTGATTTCATGAGGGGGATGGGAGGAGTGCATAGAAATCCTATTCCAAATTAATAGCATTTGAATCCTGAAACAAATGTAACACAATAAAATTGTCTTCAATATTACAATAAATTTAATGAGCCTTAGAGTAATTCAGTCACAATAATACAACACAGAATCATGCAAATAATGCTAATAGTAATAGACAAATTCTAAGAAAAAGTATTGCATCTATCTGATAACAATAATGATAAGAAGATGAGAAATTAAAACAAATCAGAAAACAAATTTTCAATGGAAATCTTGCTATCCAGGCTTTTTATAATTTAAAATATATCTAAAATAAAAAGAGCAAGAAAATGTTAAATATCCTACCATACTACTCATATTTTGATTTTTTTTTCCTGTTTCATATCTTCCATCTCTGTTTTCAATATTTAGGCAAAGCTTCCTGGGAATATGCTTCATGGTTAGCTTCCTATTTATAATTTTCCTTCTGTTATTTGGTCCAAGAAGTTAAGAAAAGACAGTAAAAGAAAAATAATGGGTCGGTGAAAGAAAAAGAGAGAAAAAATTATCTAGCTTTAGTCCCATTTTCTGTAATATTAGAGGTACTCTTCATTTGGGAAAAATGGGAAATAGTACATGATAGCTCCTATATGTTGTGAAAGCCTGAATCTACCAGTCCACATTCAAAAAATGCTAGCAACATTTTAAAAAGGACTGCTGCCAAAGAACAAATAATATCTACACTTCAAGAAACAAAATTTGTGTCCTAAAACTTACTTCAAGAAAAAGGAGAACATTACTCCCCATCTTTATGAGTTTCTGAAGACACATTTTATCTATGAGCTAATTGATTTGTTTTGGCAGGAGAGCTCTCCTTTTTGCCTTTTTTTTTTTCCCCTTGTGAAACAGACAGGCTATCACAACAGCTTTTTAAAATGTGAATATCTGCTTAATAAATTTCTTCAAGAGTAGCTGGGACACAGATGTTTCTTATAATTATTAGTTATAGCTTAAGATAAAACAATGATGGCAAATTAGAAGTCTGAGTTTTATCCTGTGTACCTACTAAATCTCTTTTCTATTGGTGATCTTATTCAGAAGTATGCATCAAACATATTACTGCAAAGCATGCATTAAATATACCAGAAGTATGTAGCCAGGTAGTTGCATGGCATATAACTAATGCAAACATTTGCAGTCTTCCTCCGTGGGGTAAGTATTTACTTCTGTAGAGTATTCAACCAGTTAATATTCCAAAGTTGATCTGATATGAGTAAGGAGGTTTCTTTTTTTCCCAGCAAATATGTAAACCTTTTGCTGTGGATGTTTTCCTATAATGCCTAACAAAAACACATCACTCAGAAGAGGACAGCGCTTGCTTGCTGTTGACCAGCACACCTGACCATGTTAGACCTTGATCTTTGGAAACAAGTCTTCAGTGTTAACCACCTTGTGACTTGGGGATCTCTATCAGTGATTACGGCCTGGCTCTTTCAATAACTTCACACACACAGGACAATTTTTTTGCTGCCCTGAAGAGTTTCAGAGGCTTGAGAAAGTCATTTTCTCCTCAGCCAGCCAGCAGTGGCTGGTGCAAGCTTCTCACCAAAGGCAGGAGGACATCTCCCAGCTGTGAAAAAGGGCATGCAGCCTTTGGTTCCCATCCAGGCTGTGTTTTTAACTACTGCCCACGTTTTCTCCGTTTTTGCCATGTCAAAGCTCTGTATCTGTTTCTGTTTTGTTTTAGTTTTTTTCTCATTTCCTTTCAAATCCATTGCTTTTTCCCCACAGAACTTTATTAAGCCATCAGGTTTCCCACCTCTTGTGATGTAAAGTTAACCTTGGGGTCCACTCTTCCAGCTAAGCCTGGTGGTCAGCACAGGAAAGCTAAGCATGCAAATTTTCCAGTATCCTCAGACTTTGCCTGTTGAGATGCCTGCAAAGCCTCTCTGGGCAGCTTGGTGGTGACTGCTGCAGGAAACAAAAGACAAATTCAGCATGCTTGGTTGTTTAATCCTTACACACCAGGAGCGCAGGGTCCAGTCAGCATGAGCCAGGGAAACCTAGACAATCAAAGCAAGACTATGCCAGGTTATGTCACCTGAGGACCTGGCCTCTCCTCTCAGGAGTCTCTCTTGAGGTTCACC
Source organism: Eurystomus gularis (assembly GCA_013400335.1). Taxonomy (NCBI): domain Eukaryota; kingdom Metazoa; phylum Chordata; class Aves; order Coraciiformes; family Coraciidae; genus Eurystomus; species Eurystomus gularis. The sequence continues at coordinate 16,312 of VZZY01013209.1, read as the reverse complement.
AGGAGATTTTCAGCCAAAAAGCTTCACTTTCCTTCTCCAATAGGGGTTGCTGTTTCCAGTGCTGAGAGCAGAGTTCTCATAAAACATGTATACTTGTTATTATTATGAGACAGTAACACTAATATTATGAATAAGTGATGGGAATAAGATCCCATCACGATGTACACTGCACAAACATAACTATGGGTTTTAGCAAAGATGTTGGCCCTGCCACAGCAGCAATTACTGCCATGTGCCCGCAGAGTAGCTGGAGGTACTGAGTGGGAGGAGACTCCCACAGCTGCCAGGTAGGTGCACACCAGCCATGTCTGTCTTCAAATAATCACCCTTTCATGCTGTGAGGTTGGGTTTTCACCCTCCATTTCACAACCTAGAGAAACCTGCTGGAAAGAAAACTTAGAGGATGCAACATAAGACAGAGTATGATAGGAAGGTTGTGATGACCTTCCCAAAACAAATTAAAAAATAACTGATCTGTGCACTTCCACAGGCTTAATCAAATTGTGTTTCAAGAAAAATGGTCCAGTCAGGAGCTGAACCTTTGACAGACTTTTAAAGGCTTAGGGCAACCAATAACCAGCCTAAGCTCCTTCCTGGGGTGCTGAGATTGCCCTTTCACATCCAAAAGGGAGTGAGACAGTACTTGTTCCCTGTTTCTAGCTCTTGGATGTGCCTTTAAAAATGGTATAGCGCCCTCCAAGAGGGTGACAGTGGAGATGTCATCAAACAGAGCCTTCCTAAAGGAAGCTTTCCATGGTCCAGATACATGATCTATTGGAGAGGCATGGGAGCCCACAGTTCATTTTTTTCAAATTCTTGACACAAAAGGTATTTCACTAGCTTTAACATATTTAGTTAAATATTTAACTATGTTAGCATAATAAAACTCTAGCTATTTTGCCAGTTGTATTACTGGAAAAGTAATTATTGATTGATAACATGCTGTTGATCAGTACTCTTAAACACTACATGTTAACCTATGTAGCATCCCTCAGGCAAAATTTCAATCCTGGGATACCTGTGGGCTGTCCCCACATTTTGGCATTTTGCAAGGTGCTCTACAGGCGCGTAATGTTTTTGCAGACTCTGGTTCAAAGACTCTAAAAATTATGTTCAAGGTTTCTGGAATGGATTCTCTGTTAGTTTAGATTGGCAACCCAGCACTGACTTCAGTGGAAGCCTGGTAATTTACACCAACTGTGAATTTGGATCTTTATTTCTTCTTCTTTTTATTTCTGAGGACAGAGTGGTTTATTTTAAAAGCTGGCTGCTGACTAGAAATGTGTGAAATAACTTTTTTCCTGCGTAAATATTTTTAAACAGTATTTTCAAGGATTTTGCAATGAGTTACATGAAGCTGGCAAAGCTCTGGTACCCCCTTCATCTTGTGCAAACAGAATTATGTAAAGAACAGGCCTTTGGGACATGAGCATGTTCAAGCAAAAAGAACGTTCAAACCCAGGTTTTTTGCCAAAGACCCTCAACCTTTCCCCATCCTGGCCCCTGGAGTGACATTCCACCATCCAGAGATGTTACCTGATTTATCCTGACCACCCCCATTAGAATTTTTTTTTATACCCCAGATAGGACCAACAGGCCAATTTACCGCTTGTCTTTGCCATCATTGAAACAAATAATTAATCTCACGCTGTGAGTCCCTCAGTCCATAAAGCTTACTCAAAATTCAATTAAATTTCTAAGTGTAGGCACAAGGCCATCTAAAAGGTTTTTTTCCCTTGAATTTAATAGGTTTTGGCCTAGAAAGCCAGTCCTCTGGCCTAGTACTTTTTCCCACATAAGGGAGGCCTTTCTCTTTCAGAATTACCTCAAGATCTTCTTAGCAGTAAGCACTCACGTAGCTGTTGTGCTGATCCAGCCATCATCATTTTACGCTGCCATCTGTTGCCTGATCACACAGGCCAACACTGAACTCAGCAACATCCCCACAGAAGTCCTCTTTCAGACTGTCCTGCCACAAATTCCTGTGGGTCCAGCTTCTCCACTGCCCATTGTGGTGTTTGCATTGCCTGCTGGACACAACAGACAGAGATGGCTCCCTCAGCGGTCCTTCACATGCAAGAACACTACTAAGAGAGCTCAGCAAGATGCAGCCAGCCCCAGCAGAAGCCACACCCAACAGGAAGCACCTCCAACTACTCGGCTCCTGGTTAATATAATCCTGGCCTTGCCCACCACCCCAACCATGACCACCTGGGTGAGGGCAGAGCCACAGAGACACAGATGGGCCAGGTTCTGCCTCTTGAACATGAAGCCAATAAGAGAAACAAGACAGTCTGCTAGGTTGTGACTCATTCACAGGTCAACTCCAACTTGGGGCCCACAGCTCAGGCCCCAGAATTTCAGTAGCCACACACTTTCCCAAAATATTTTAAAGCAATGAAGCCACTGAGCATTTTTAAATGTAGACACAGATATTTATGACCATACTGTAAATGGTTTCTGCATCTCTTTGAGCATCGTCTAAGGACAAAGCTCATAGCCAAGGAATAAAGTTTAAAACCTTGATATGAAAATCAGGGTTTGGCACCTGGTCCTGAAAGGAGGGCTGTGTCCCTGTTAAGGCTGCAGGAATGCTTTGCCTTCTCCAGTGCTGCCTCTCACTCAGCTCTCTACACATGCCTCAGCATCCTCTCTCCTCTCCAAGGTTTTCATTCTTTCCTTCTCACTAGTGTTTTGAGGAAGCTGGTCCTGCTCAGTGCAATATCCAGTCTCTCTTGTGCTGATGAAGCAATTTGCTTCCTCGGCTGTAACCACTCTTATTGCAGACTCCTAGTTGGTTGCACACTGGTGTTGCCAAAGTGAAAACATAACAATTTGGGCAACAGCAAGACACAGACACCACCAGACACCTACATGTAAGCGGAATGTCTTTGATCTTTCATCCCTCCTTTAAGCTTGAGCTGCTTTTGCATCTTTCTTTCCAAAGACTGTGGTGGCCACAGTGTGCAAGGCTGCATGCAGGTGAGTGAGATCTGGCCAGTCTGCTCCAGCCCCAACACAAAGAGCTATCACAGCCCTTTGGGCATTAGGGTGTTGATGGCTCCTCCTGGTCTTTGCTTCATTTGAGGACCTGCATGCCTTGCATAGGCACACCCCTCCGTCTGACACCAATGAATGCTGCTGCCTGACCCTTTTCACCCACCCCACATCTTCCCCTGCTACTCAGCCACATCTCACTTAGTGGTCCCAGTCTCAAGGGGCTGTTTCACTGACTGCACACTGGTTCCTCACCCACGCAAATACATCTGCTTCTTCAGGGATTTCCATAGCTCTCTGTCCACCCTCCTGCCCCCAGTTCCCAGCCTGGCAGCAGGGGCTTGCCAAAAAGAAAGGTGCAGAGAGCCTGGGAATTTGCATCCACCTGAGCTGCTCCCTTCTCCTGGAGATGGAGGGCACAGCACAAGGGGCCAGGCAAGGATGGCTTCCTCCTGAAGGCAGAGTTGAAATTTATAAGAGGGCTGGATTTCTGCCTTTAGATCTTTCCTGGCTCTGCTCCCAAGAAAATCATGTCAGTGAGAAGAGCTGGCAGCACTGCTGGCTCCCCTCAGCTCCTCAGCCCTGGACGACCTGCTCAGTGCTCGGCCCTCAAGCTTCTGAATCGTGGCTGAGCTGCACGTGGAGCTGGCCGTCGCTCCCAGCCTTTGCTCTACCCCTCTGTGAGCCGCTTCTATGAATCACAGGTGTTGTGCATTTCCCTCGAAGGACTGAAAGAAGTTTTCAAGAGCTCCAAAATCACTCAAAGTTAATGGGACCTGGGAGCCCAAAGTGCCCCTGAGGAGCTGCGCTGCCCCAGCACCACTCAAGCCCTGATGTGCACTGGAACTGGGATTCCTGAGTCACAGGATGCTTTTAAAAATGTGTTTCACTCTCTCGCACAAGTACGAGCCAAGAGCTTGCAAGTTCTGGTCTTGCTTCTGCAATTAAACTGTTCTGAGGCTTTTAGGCAAGTCACAATCCTACCGAGCCTCTTTCACCAACTGTAAAAGGAGATAACAATATTTAACATCCTTCCAAATGAAATGTTAATAAGACTTCAGCAGCTTACGTCTGCACAGGGTCTTGAAGATACAAGGCACTTGGAGAGCATTATGTGTTATTGTTGCTAATTGTGAATATCCTTCATTTTTGTTTGTTGTCAATTATTATTAAACGTGAGAATTTGTGATCCAGTGTAATATTACTCCGAAAAGATTTAGTATCTTTCACAGCCTGTAAATAACTTGGTTGTATTTGTCTGATGCAGAGATGGTAATAGGAAACAGATTTCAAAAGTGGTGCAAAAAGGAATGTGTGGTTATTCTGACAATACAGTTTTCTTAAATTTAAACCTGATAAATCAGCTTTGGGCTCATATTTTCTCGGAGAAGAATATTTTTAAGTGAGGCAACATGAAGGAATTCCTTAATGGGAACATAAACATTAGCATTATGTTTCTACCCTTCCGTTCATTCTAATGAATAAACAGACATGTTGGGGCTTTAAATGCCATTTGGCAAGTAAGTTTAGGGAATTTGTCCACAAATGGCAGAAGGAATCTGATTAATGTCTTCCCACTACCAACATTTTGACCCCGACAAGTGAAAAGTGGCCCATGAGTTGCAAAGGTAGACACATTGGTGCACAGAGAGCATCATGACATATCAACTGCTTACCAAAAACGTTTGTCTTCAGTACCATGAAATACTTATGTAAAGCCGTCTAAAATGTAGAAAATGGAAGTTAACTGAGCTGTAGTAAAGATACTACATCAACTGACCCCTTCATATGGGAAGTTACTCAGGCACAGGAAAGCTCTGCTCTGTTTCCTTCATCTTGTTCCTTTTTTTTTATGACCTCAGGAACCACAGGACGCTAGATACATCCACTCAGGCTCTGCATCTCCACAATGAATATTGTTTTTCCTCCCCCATCCTGCTCATTCCTATGGATTCACACTGCCATGAGCTTCACTCTAGTGAGGGCTAGCCCTAAAAATCAACCTTACTGTAAAGGGTGGAGTAGCTCTTGGCTGTAGTGCCATAAAGAAGTCAGTTTAGAAAATGCAGAAGTTTTCTCAGGGATATGAGATTGCTGGTTTGGGGTTTCCTCTTAGAGATTTCCATCCCCAGTTGACTGAGTCTCCATGCCCTAACACCAAAGGGTCCCCAACCCTTGTGGGTCGTGGTGCACCAGCTGAAGGATTGTTGATGTTGCTATTCTTCTGCTTTCCATAGGAGCAGTAAGCACATGAGTATGGGTCACTGATGCAAAGCAGCCAATTTGTCTGCAGAAAACAAAGTCTGGGCTCTTTCTTCCGTGACTGAGGTTTCTTTTATGCTCTCAAGCCTTGTAAAGCCACTGTGTAGCTCCAGGTGTATGTATGGTTTTGTGTGTTTTTAATGTAGCTTCTTGGATCCTTTAAATTAAAATCCGTAATATTTTTCTAATGTAATAGCATTTTTGGAAGGGTCAACTCTAATGAGTTTTACTATAGTTAGTAGCAGGTCTCAGCTGGATCTTTAATGGAATCTTGACTGCCACGGAGCTGAAGCAGATAGGAATTTTGCAAAAGAACAGAAAGGAGCGAGAATGCTAGTCTTTTCCATATTTCTAAGCAGCCAGTTATTTTGGAATCTATTGCAGATGTATCCCATTAACTGTCAAGTTACTTAGTAAACCCACCAAATTACTGCACACTCACTCAATAAAAGTGCTAGATATATAAAAGAGCAAGGAAGTTCTCAAGGTTTTTCTTAAACCTCACCCGAAAAAAAAGAATTGTTTGTTCTTTCTTTTTTTTTCTTTTTTTTTTTTTTTAAACAAGGAGTACAGCCAGGGAAAATGAATGTTAAAAAACAAGCAGCACAAAATGAGGGCTTACATTTCCAAACCTTGACATACCACATGTGCCTATAAAATACAGGAAATGGGTACAAATGTGAAGCTGCACACAGGATTAGAGGCACATGAACACATTTAAAGCAGGTGGAAATAATGTCAGCTGGAGCTGTAATGTTAGGTTTGTACCAGGGGGCAAAGAGTAGATGGGGCTACACTGCTATTAAAGTACTCTTGATACTTTTTTCTGAAAATAAATCATAAACACAAACAATTTCTGGCATCCTTAAACAAATGTACTGCTGTTAGTTGCCCCTCTCCCCATTGCTTTTAAAAAAGGAAAGCCTCCAGGCTTTCAGCTCAACTGCAAAGCCTTCCAAATCCAGAGAGCTACTTTGTCAACAAAAGGAGCCTTGGGAAACGTCACTAAGGTGACTTTTTGTCAGATGGCTTTATGATATCATGCAAGGCCAAAACATGACATCAAGCTATGGGGAAATCTCCGAAGTTATCCTCGAATAAGTGTGTCATACCTTGAAACAATGATGGGTTGCACACAGGACAAGTAATAAGATGGCCTCTACTGCCCCCACAGACTCATCCCTGCACGATCAGCACGGGTGGGGATAATCCTCCGCAAAAAACATCTCCGTCTTCCCCTACTAACTCCCACTTAGGACACTTTGGGGTATGCTATATCAGAAAGAGCCTGGCAGGATCGATGTAAGGTCTAGAGAGTAAACAAACTTTTAATCCCTTTTTGGATAATCCTACCAGCAGTAAGGGTAAAAGTAACTTGTCATTAGCTATGCCCAAAGCTACAATCTCCTCTCTGAAGATCCTGGGGGCAGCTGGAGCTGGCAGAGCCCGGAAGCTGGGGGAAAGGGCTCAGAGCCGGCACAGAGGCACAGCACAGGATGGTCCCGACCCTGTCTGCATCCTTTGGGATATGAGCCGCTCTGTGTGCACAGTTGGTGAAGTTTACTGCATCCTGTGCCTCTCCTGCCAAACTCTTACTCACAGTGAGGATCCAAATCAAAAGATCTCCTGCCTCCACAGCCCTGCCTCCTCATAGCAGCTTAGGTTACACATTTTCCATGGACTAGTGGAGCACCCATATCCTACAGCTTAAAAGCAAAAACTGAAGAATTGCCTGGGTCCAAAGAAATTTGTGCTTCCAAAAGAGACAAAATGTGAATGATTTCAGAGTCTGGAATCCCTTCAATCGACGCCTTCCAAAAGCAACCCTAGCCCTGTGTCCAAAATCTACTGAGGGAGAGAAAACAAGCAAACCTTTCCCACTTCTGAAGATATGGCATACTTGCTTCAGTGCCCATTAAAAAAGAGATAGTAAGTTTTCTTCCTCTTTGCCAGGTTAAACTACAGATATTCCTTCCCGTTCTCTTGTACTGTCTTCCAGAGCACAAATAAAGCACCATCTGGCCCTTCATTAACTCTATTTGATTTCCTTTGATCTCATGTAAACGATGAGAAAAAGATCTGAGACTCCCTTCTCCTCTTTAGACATGTGCATAACTCACATCAGTGTCAATGGGAGTTAAACATGCCTATGGAGAGGAAGAAATAGAAACCAGTATGTGTTTCACTGTAGCATCTTTGCATTTGCAAAATGGACATAAAACAGTCCAAAACCTAATTCCCAGATCACATTTCTTCAAGTCTGAAAGCGGACCTTAGAGAGGATGTAGAAATGCCAGGATACTGTGACAGGACACAATAGGGTAGTTGATGTTCTTATTCATAGAGCAAACTATCTCAGTTGTCATGAATTCAAGGGTCTACAACTCGAAGAAAAAAAGAAGAAAATTTAAAATGCATTTTGAAGTTTTTCCACAATTTACTTTATCTTCTCGTTATACACATGACAAATATTGCTGTAAACTAAAGCCTGAGGTCACGGAGCCTTCCAAAGCCCCTCTTTTATTTGCCACCCTCCCCTTCCTAAACAGCACCATTATTACCCAGCTGAAGGCAGCAAGTTCAGCATTATCTTCTCTCACTGATGGTGAAGTTTGTAGGGGCAAAAGATGCTCTCTCTGTTTTGCATAGGCCAAAAAAGCAATGGGTCTGGAGAGGCAACAGTTGCCAGTTATCATCCCACACTTGCTAAGGCATGTGAGGAAGTTAGTGCCTATATAACATTACTGGTGGTGAAGGCCAGGTGTACATGTACGCCCAGGAGAACTGCAGCCACCCAGGGACTCATGGGCAGGCAGTTGGGCAGGGACGCTGTGTACCCCCTCACCTCCCTTGGAGTGGGGTACTTGAGCAGATCCTGAGGTCTTCACCATGTCCTGTACCACGTCCTGGCACTGAGGTTCCTGTTTTGGCCCTGCTGACAGGGGTTTTCGCAGTCCCTGTCCCACCCCTCAGCATCCCCTGCTGGCCCTTTAGTGAGGCTTTTAATGGATCAAGTGATGGATTTAGCAGTGCGTGAGTGTGGCAAGAGGTGTCAAGCCTGCCCAAGAGCTCACCGGTCTAAACATGTGGCACCTTCTGCCCAGCTGAAGTCCTATATATATGTGTGTTTGTACATTTGTATACATACATTTTCACGCATATAATAAGGTCTGTTTCTGCAGATCGTCCCGTCCAGGTGTTCCCGACTTGAGCACTGACTGTACAGCCCGGGCACTGTTGCGGGACATGCCGGGCGCTTTCCTGCCGGACCAGGACGAGCGAAAACCGTAGAAGAGGGACCGGGGAGAGCGCGGGCCCCCGCNGGGAGCCGCGGCCGGGAGCCCGGCCCTCCCCGACGGTCCATTTCGTTTCCCTGGCGTTTAATGCGGGCTCTGATCTAGTGCAATAATCAATAACCATCCTTCAGCCTTTGAACACCAGGGGGCTGAGAGGACTTTTCAAGACAAATTCCTCGGGCGATGATGTATACTTCACACTTACTGTGCACTTTCCACTGAGAAAAGAGAGAGAAAGAGAAAGAAAGAAAGAAGAGAAAGGGAGGGGGGAAAAACCCAACCAAACAAACAAATGAAAGAATTGCATTTATCTACAGAAATCAACAAGTGAAGGAATCCTGACCGCAAAGTGTGCCTATACTTAACGGGAAGACTTTAATCGACACACATGTGTCTGCGTGTATGCATATTTATACACAAATATCGCTTTATATTATTCTGTATATGTGTATGTAGATGCACACACGCATTTGTTTGTTTTTAAAAAGGCGCCAAGGGGCTTTACACACGCAAACGTTAAAAGGAGATTGACTTTCAAGCCCCTCTTTGCGACACGTAGCTGGAGCCTCCGCAAGCGCCTCGCCCTCGCCCCGCTCCCCGGGTAATTACAAGCAGAGAGCTCGCACAGTTTTTAATAACTGTCTCCCTTTCAGCACATCGAAAAAGCCATATATTTAAAAGATATATTTTGTATGCAACACTTGATAGGGAGCTCGGGGGAAATGATCTCCTGCATGTTAGTCTGAAAGCATTTTAGTCTGGCTGATTGCAGAGGAATTTAATTTCGACTAGCCAAACGCCTTATTTCAGGTGACAGGGGGAGTCGCGCCGTGCTCAGGGCTCGGCCGGCACCCTCGCTGCAGCGGACGAGCCCGGGGGCGGTGTGGGGAGCCGGCACCCGTGGGCTGCGAGGCAGAGAAGCCTGTTTGATGGCTTCTTCAAAAATCGCTGCCCAGGTGAAGCTCAGCTTTCTCCTCGATAACTGCCTTTTTACCCCCAAAGCCTATTCGCCTGCCTCTTTCTCCGACGGCTCCCGGCAAACCTGCTTGCCCGGCCGGGCGTCGGGGCTCGACGGCCCCGTTGCCACGCGAAGTTCCCCCAGGAGCGGGCAGGCGGAGCCGAGGGAGAGCGGCCGCGGGCCGTGCTGATGCCCCGACACGGATGAGGGAAGCCCCGGCGGCATCCCGGGATGCGCCGTGTCCCATCGCTGTCCCCCGGCGTGGGCCGCGCCAGCCCGCGGCTCGCCTGGGTTTCGGAGGTGTTTGCGGGGGGAAAAAGAGTGGAAATGAGTGCCCGCATCCCCGGGTGCGTAAGTTTGCGAACGAGGGACGCCGAAAATCCTGGCTTGAGGCTCCGGGGCGAAGCCTTCGGTCTCTCAGCCCCGCGCTCGGCTGCCGGGGTTTGACCAGTCGGCGAAGGTGCGTTTCAGTCAGCGAGACATTTCAATTCCCCTCGCATATAAACACAGGAACGGCCTTTCAAGGCATTCAGACAACTTTGTAAAACCCCATCTACTCACACGTTCACACCGAGAAGAGCAGTAAAAGGGTAGGAGTGCAGGGTCTGGATTTTATATTTTGCTGTCCTCTGGGGTCTGATTTTAGACGGAGGGAATTGTTTTTTATTTTAGGGTTTGGGTTTTTTTTTTTTTTTCTGTGTGGGGAAAGATTAACCTTTCGAGCCGAGAAATACAGGTGCTCCCAGGAATTTCTCACCCCGCAACACACACATCGGAGAGAGAAGCGCAGAGCCGCGTTCTGCGGGACAGCGAAAGGGAGATTACAACGTTGAAAGCTAAAACAAAGGGCTCTCGTATTTCCCACTGAGCAGTACCGGGCTGGCTATGGCAGGGGAAAAGCCAAGTCCTTAGCCAGTGAGAGAAGCAGGAAGAAAGCCAGTTCCAGGCGGAGAGGCAGGGACTTATGTTCAGAAATTGATCTGCGTTTGGAACAGGAAAAATTGACTCTTTCCTTCACATCTGTCCGAATATTTCGGTTTATTTATAGCTGATGGGGCAATATCATCTTTTCCTTCCCCTCCCTGGAAACGGGAAAAGCATTGGTCGCTCTCTCCTACGGGACAAGCTT
>VZZY01013208.1:0-14212 GCA_013400335.1 Eurystomus gularis | reverse complement strand
AAAGAACTTTTTTCTAATATCCAACCTAAATCTATCTTTTCCTAGCTTTAAACCATTACTCCTTGTCCTATCACTACAAACCCTTGTGAATAGACCTTCCCCTGCCTTCCTGGAGGCCCCTTCAGGTACTGGAAGGTCAGTATAAGGTCCCCCCAGAGCCTTCTCTTCTCCAGGCTGAACAGCCCCAACTCCCTCAGCCTGTCCTCATATGAGAGATGCTCCATTCCCCTCATCATAACATTCTTGTGTAATGTTGCCTTATCTCTCCCAACATACCTACTTCAAAAGGTCTCAACATCTTTTACCCTCCCTACAATGCATCTCAATATAAATCAGTGGAAGTTGTTTCACAAGTAAATAGATATTGAGATGTTACCTTTAAATTTCACCAATAAGTATTGAGATGTTACCTTTAAGAAGAGAAGGAATCTTAAAAGTGACCTATGCAGTAAGACTGATTTGGTAAAATTTTGGGTTATTATTGACACAGATGAGAAAAAGGTACAGCCCATTCTCAAACAGTAGTTTAAAGGCATATGGATTTAAATATAACACAGCCTAGCAAGAATCTTGAGGACCAAGCAGAGAAGAAGTGATGGCAGATCAAGAATGCCATTCAAATTTTTACAAGATCTCTTTCAAAGAGCTGTGTGAGCACTTAATCCATTTTTTCTTCTTGAAAACCGTCTGCGTCATTCATGTAGTCTTCAAGATCATCGTATCTCTGCAGATAAAAGAAAACCTGTATTATTTCATCAATGTTTAATAACTGAATTACATAAAGACTGCTTTTTCTTTTTCTTCAACGCAATAACAAGCGTGCCACAACAATTTAGGAGCACTGTTATCCGAAAGCTTGTGAAATGCAGTCGTACTACAAGTCATCTTAAAAGAGTTCATAAAGCATTTTGGAAGAATCTGAAGTACTACAGCGGAAACAGAAGAGTAAAATATTCTTGCTGTGCCTCACGGACGCGCTTCCAATCTTTATTGGAGCCCAAGTTTGTTGTGGTGCTGCTTGCCTGGGAAACAAGAGCCTGCTCACCGCAGCCCAGAGAGCATGCTGCTGTCAGAAAGCTTCCTGCAAAAGCTGACACAAGCTCTGGGTGAAGGCAGCAGCCTCCCACCCACGCTTCGGGAGACTGGGTCAGCACAAGCGGCCAAATGGTTAAGTCGACTTACATTGTTGCAGCTCAGTAACTCATAACTGATCAATTAAATCAGGTATTTTATCTCAGCTTACTTTTATCTACCTGGAAAAGGATACACCAGGTAACTCAGTTATACCTTCTGAATCCACCCACTGTCTTCCAGGTGGCTGAAGAGCCGCTCAACTGTGTCTTTGACGGGTTCATCCTCTACACCATCCAACTCGGTCATGGAGCTGCAATCCACATACAACTTGTATTTGAAGTGCTTCAAATTGTGATAAACTCTTGTACGATCCGCACACACCACGCCAACCTTCAAAACCTAGGCCAAAGCCAACAAATCATTCCCTCTGACAGAACCGTGATTATCCTGACAACGTCAAGAATGACTAAGTCTGTCTGGTAGGATTTTCTCTGTCAGTCTAAGAAGACTCTTCTGAATAATGAAATAACCAGGATGACACAACATGCGTACAGCCAGCTTTCACAGCCACAGCAGAACCATTTCTGAGCAAGCAGGCAGCCAGCGGGTCTGTGCAATGGCAGCTTATCAGTACTGATTTGTTGGAAACACAACCATGTTTGGAAGTGGTAGCATCTTCCCTATCTCCTGGTGGAACACTGTTACAAAAATTACATCTTTCATCTTATTGTGAAAGCTGAGGAAGAGAAATTATTTGATTACTTTTGCTTAATATGTAGTACTTCTCATCCTCGTAGCCCTCCATTGGACTCTTTCGAGAGAGAACTACTGGAGAGAGTCCAGCAGAGGGCTACGAGGATGATGAAGGGACTGGAACACCTGCCTTCTGAGGAAAGGTTGAGAGACCTGGGGCTTCTTAGTCTGGAGAAGAGAAGACTGAGAGGGGATCTAATGAATGTGTCTAAATAGACGAGGGCTGGGTGTCAAGAAGAAAGGGGCAACCTTTTTTCACTTGGGCCCTGCCATAGGACAAGGGGCAATGGATGCAAGCTAGAGCACAGGAAGATGCACCTCAGCATGAGGAGGAACTTCTTTCCTGGGAGGGTGACAGAGCACTGGAACGGGCTCCCCAGAGAGGTTGTGGAGTCTCCTCCTCTGGAGACTTTCCAGACCCGTCTGGATACGTTCCTGTGTAACCTGCCCTAGATTCTATGGTTCTGCTTGGCAGGGGGGTTGGACTCGATCTCCAGAGGTCCCTTCCAACCCCTAACATTCTATGACTCTATGATTCCTAGGACATGAAATACCAGTTTATAGCATTTTGTAGACTAAGCTATGTTCTGTATTTCTTCAAGAAATACACACGAATACAAATAAACATATACCTAGAAACATGCATTTAATAAATCATAGAATCATTTTGGTTGGAAGAGACCTTTAATATCATCGTCCCCCAGCACCACATCTCCACGGCTTTTAAACACCTCCAGGGATGGGGACTGGAACACTCAAGGTACTTTACCAAATCCAGGGGAAAGAGAGCTCCAGCTCAACCACTCCAGTCCTACCAGGACATACTGTCCCTCGCCCACTCCAAAATAAATATCTAGAGAGATTGGATTTCATAAAAATAACACCTGAAACTTGAAGTTTTATTCAATGCAAGCGTTAACCTGCGACTGTGAGGTGTAACTGGACCACAATGCTGTAGAAATCAAAGCCCCTGCATCTCCCAGTTGTTACCAGTTTTACTTCTACCATTTCCATGAAGAAGAGACAGAACTGCCTTATTTAACAGTCTCCTTTGCAGCAGCAGTTATAGATAAATGGTAAATATGCATGTCAATACCTAATCAGAGTGTGGATAAGATTCATTACCATCTATCAGCACTAACATGAAATACAGGCAAGTATTTGCATTTATCTTGAGCTCTGATTTTATGCAATTAACACTAAACAGCTTCAGACCTTTGCTTGGGTATTTTCAAATAAAACTTCAGAAAATAGTCCAACTCTGTGTCTCCATTCAATCTGACCTGCCAGCGCTAAACCGCCTTCTCTTTCTGTCAAGTAAGAACCAGCTTTATGTAGCTCTGTGTGCCCGTTTTCTTCTTTCCTCCTTTCTTTCCTCCTCCATTGGCAGGACAAGTCAATCAATGTGTTGCCAGCAGGACTTCAAAGCCTACTTGAGAACAGCACCTTTAGCAGCCTAAATTCCAGGTCACCACAAGAACAGGAATCTTGCATTAGAAAGGCACGATCAAAAACGACTGGAAAGTGCTCAATAAACTTTCTCCTGGGTCTGTTCTACAGCCCCTAAGCTATAGTGAGCATGCACACGACAGGCCGCTCACCAGATGTGGGGGTACACAGCTTAAAAAAATCCTTCTCATGCTCTACTGTGAAGCTGAAGGGGACAAAACAGAACTAGCAATATTCAGTAGGATATTTCAAGTTTTTATCCAAAGTGGGAAAACAGCCAATGCTTTATGATGTAGAAGAATGTTTGGACAGCAGTGAGGGGATGGCTGCTGTTGTTTCCACAGATGGAACTCCTGTGCTAGTCCACTCTTTACTTCTTGTTAGGTAAAGCACCCAGTTCTCATGAAAACCTGAACATTTAAAAAAAAAAAACAACCCCCAAAAAACCCCCCGGTGATCTACATTTAGAGATCAATACGTAAGGAAGAATAATGACTGTACAACGGACTGCAGTATCAGTGTGGGTGTGACTGCCAGGGATTTACTGTTTTCCTGAATAAATAAGCTTTTTTCCCTGCTGGAAAAGCCTAACCCTCTTGACTATCACACACACACACGGACTTACCAAAACGAAATAGGAACAACTGCTGCTCAGACGGGCTTATCATCTATTTAAGCAAAACTATAGCACAGATTGTCCTAGATTCTGCATTACATGTAGAGCCTAATAACAATAATCACCCTAACACCCCTCAAATCTCTAAATTAGAATATCTGCAAAGATCCAAACAATACAGACTTGAGCCTCACTAAAGCATACTTCCAATCTGAGAAGGGTTTCACTTTATTTTTATGTAAGAAATCTCATTATACCCCCCTTTAAAAATATATTGTAAATACAACTTGTTCTGGCACTTGTTTTCTTCTCAGAAACTATGGTGAGAAACATGAGCTGTATTCAAAAATTCTTTTACATTCACAAAGAGTCATAGAATCATTTAGGTTGGGAAAGACCTCTGGGTTCATCAAGTCCAACCTTCATCCCAACATCTCCCTGACCCATAGAACATGTCACAAAGCACCACATCTACTCGTTTTTTGAACACCTCCAGGGATGGTGACTCCACCACCTCCCTGGGCAGCCTCTTCCAATGCCTGACTACTTTCAGTGAAGAGCTTCTTCCTAATACCCAAACTAAACCTCCTCTGGCGCAACTTGAGGCCATTTGCTTGTCCTGTTGTTAGTTACCTTGGAGAAGAGACCAGCACCAGCTTCACGACAACCTCCTTTCAGGTAGTTGTAGAGAGCAAAGAGGCCTCTTCTCAGCTTCCTCTTCTCCAAGTTAAACAATCCCAGTTCCCTCAGGTGCTACTCATGAGACATTCTCCAGACCTCTCACCAGCTTCGTTGCCCTTCTCTGCACCTGCTCCAGCACCTCAGAAAAGAAGTATACCTTCTACATCCTTTTGAAAGGGGAGAAAGGCAGAACTTGGGTATCATGTTGCTACACAACTGCAGCAATATTCAATTCTTGACAACTTGAGTGCTTTGAGTTTATCATAAGAGGTCATGAATTACATTACTTAAGAAGGTCATATGCATACCTAACCATAACAATTACTGGTAGCTGTAAGTTTGAAGGGAAGATCCCTAAATATTAGGAACACTCAGGTTCTTAAGAGTCAAGGTCTTCAAAGGTCTCGGCTGTGAAATGTAAAAAAATTGACTGCTCGAGTCATCTAAAAGGACTGGAACACCTGCCTTATGAGGAAAGGTTGAGAAACCTGGGGCTTTTTAGTCTAGAGAAGAGAAGCCTGAGAGGCGATCTAATGAATGTGGATCAATAGATGAGGGCTGGGTGTCATGAAGAAAGGGGCAACCTCTTCTCACTTGGGCCCTGCCATAGGACAAGGGACAATGAATGCAAGCTAGAGCACAGGAAGTTCCACCTCACCATGAGGAGGAACTTCTTTCCTGTGGGGGTGACAGAGCACTGGAAGGGGCTCCCCAGAGAGGTTGTGGAGTCTCCTTCTCTGGAGACTTTCCAGACCCATCTGGATGCGTTCCTGTGTGATCTGCCCTAGATTCTATGGTCCTGCTTGGCAGGGGGGTTGGACTTGATGATCTCCAGAGGTCCCTTCCAACCCCTCACATTCTATGATTCTATGACTGCCCAGTGCAACATTACATAACAACAGGAAAGATGTGTTTCATTCCAGAAATACAATTTAATCCAAAATGTCCTAGTAGAGACAACCAAGTGAGAAAAAAAAATGCAAGACTACCTAAATGGAAGCGTTTTCTAGTTTGGAAAAGGAGTTTCGATAACGCAGCTATGAGAGCAAGGCTCTGACACAATGTATTGGAGGAGGTGGAACAAGCCTTCTCAAAAGATCAGCAATTTCAAGTGTCAATGCAACTGAGACGTCAAGATACTTTGTCCTGGGTGAATAGCTACATGTGAAATGGCAGATTTGAAAAGCTAAAGCACAAAGCAGTAAATTCTGATTAGGCTGCACTTGGACTATTAGAATGACAGTGGCTCTATTTCATCCAACATTCTGACCTGGAACAAGACCTGCTGGATTGCATACAGATTCTCCAAATGCCAGAGGCAGAGCAGGCATAGAATTAGCTAGGGACCAAACGCAGAACAAATCTTACTTGCAACAAAAAAAGAAAACACAGTAATTCAGTGGAGGTGACTGTTTTACAGAAAGCTACTTTCACGTTTCTGAAAGCTAATCAGGGCGAGAGTCCTGCTGGGAAAGTCTTAAGGTAAGACTGTGCACACACAAAGGTAAAGGTCTTTCAAGTGATCTAATTTCAATGGAAAGCCATTCTGATATTTAGACTATACAGAAATCTGAGGAAAATGGCATTCCTGATTTAAGGCCTGAGGCTCCTGGCATGAAGGAGATCGGATCTATTAACAATTTAAAAAAAAGTCATAGTGTTCCTCAGGTATTTGGTGAAAATCAGGAATACCAGGCATATTCAGAGCAGCACTGACCCAAGTCATTTCTTTACCTCTGGTTTTCCCTTCTTTAAGGCGTGCATCTGCTTTAGGATTTTCAAACTTCTATTAAATATTCTCTGACAGAACAAAAAGCTACTTTAGAAAGAACCGACTGAGTGCTTGTATTAGTGCTTTGGTTAGTAGGCGAATCTTCACACGTGCTGTCAACCTCTTTGACTGTAGAGATTTGAAGGATTTCCCAACATCTGCCTAACCACTAGACCATCGCCTCAAGTGCTACATTCACTCATTTTTTAAACCCCTCCAGGGATGGTGACTCCACCAACTCCCTGGGCAGCCTGTTCCAGTGCCCAACCACTCTCTCAGGAAAGAATTTCTTCCTAATATCTCATCTAACCCTCCCTGATGCAACTTGAGGCCATTTCCTCTCGTTCTATCATTAGTAATCTGGGAGAAGAGACCAACACCAGCCTCGCGACAACCTCCTTTGAGGTAGTTGTAGAGAGCAATGAGGTCTCCTCTCAGCCTCCTCTTCTCCAGACCAAAGAGCCCCAGTTCCCATCGTTGTGATGCAGGCAAAACCAAAGGCTGGAGAAAAACATCAGGTTTATTTTCTTGATAAAAGTTAAGTTTATTTGAGGATACTTTTCATTACCTCTTTTCCAACACAGAAGAAAGGAAGAAGGGGGCAGAGGAGGCCCCTCTGTTCATCCTTTCAAGTTCTGTAGGAACTTCCTTCATAACTCCTAACTAAATCCAAGACTATACTCCTCCAAACTACAAACCTATCCTCATATTTTAAAAAGTAGTAGAATTAATAAAAGTACAGTAGCTGAAGTCTTGCCTCCAGCATTACAGCCATTAGATGTGGTGATAGATTTCTATTCTTTATGTGATTTTCTGAAGCACTAGACAAAGTTTAACAGTAATTATATAAAGGGCTGTTTGAAGTTACCTGCTTGTCATCTGACATGAAGTCATCCATTTCCAAAGTTCTACTGTTATAGAGCTTTCCAGAGAGCAGCACGGTAAACTTACAATATCGGTTCAATTCACAGGCCTGACAAGACATAAATTTTGGATTTTTCAAGACTATTCGAACATCTGGGTAACAATCCACACGCTCCTGAAAAACAGAGTTCAAACACCATTTAAAAAAAACTCCGTTAATTGAAAGATGCCCCAAACAGGCTGCCGAGTGCTCCGTACTTGCACAAAATTAGTACAAGAGAAACCAAAGAGATTAAAATCTGAAGTATTTCACCATTCAGTTGTGAACGTTTACCTTCTCAATCATTTTCCAGCCCTTCACTCAGTTCTAGTTCATTAATTCTTTCAGCTTCAGACCTGAAGAATGGCTCCTGCGTCCTGGCACTTACTTTTCTATCTATTTTTTTTTTTTTTTGGAAGGGGTAGGGATGCAACTATACCAGTTGGTCTGCTTAAAATAAAGACACTGTCTCTCTCCACTGGCCATGCTCCATTACTACAGTGATTATTAGATCACCACACCTATCATGCTATCACTATTCTGGCAATTTGCATACAATTACTAGGCTATTGTGTATTGACTTCATTTATTTTGAAGCAGTAGGAAGTTCATTATGAACACACCGGTTTCTCTTTCTGTGAGCGGAGGAAGAAATTTTGTTACAACATTTAGCAAACGACTAAGAAGTCCTCAAAAAGTCATCTGCTGAAGTTAGCAGGAGAAGCATTCGGGTTAACTGCCAACAGATGCTGTTCTGTTACCTAAATCTCTATCTGGCTATAAACACATAAAATACTTTTGATATCCATAAGTATCAAAAGAAGTTACAAAGGGTAGAGAATAATGAGTTTCTATTTTAAAAGTATATATTATTATAGCAACTATTGTACCTTTACTGGGAATTACAGTAAAAGAGAAAAAGCCTGTAATAATGATTTGGAGCCCACTTCACTCTTTCAAGTAGAAGCTACATACCTTGTACCGATCTTTCCAGCGACTTCTAGAGATCAAGTTATCAAGACGAGGCTGAATGAAGCGGTCATCCAAATAATGAAGTGACAGCAGCATATCTTGCGCGTACTTCTTTTGCCTTGTTCCATCTGTTCAGTGAGAACCATTACTAATTTGCCGGCTACCCCACGTTGTACAAGTTTCTTCAAATAAATTTTTCACGGACATTTATGCTTCTGCATGAGTTATTTTAATAAATTATTACTGAACACATTCGCTACTGTTATCTATAAGACTGATGCAGGTATCTTTCAGAAACTGGTATATTTATTTTAAAAGTCTGTATCACAAGAGGTATGTCAATAAACTCTACAATCAGGTGAAAAGCTGTCATCCCAAAGGGAGACCCGTTCACTCCATCCCATTAAAAAGAAGGGAAAAGGGATGGGAGGGGAGGAAGCATCTTGCCCGTTGCCCGCTTTATGTAAGCTGTTCACAATGCATGAGGAGGTTGCAGTCCATGAAGACAAACTGCTCTGAGCTGCTTCACAGCAGAAATTTTGACAAGTCTCTTCATCACTTTTAAAGAACACGTAGAAACTGACCCTGCGGCAGCAAAAATACTCACTCAAGCAAAAGAAAGAAGTATGAGGATGAGTAAAACTACTACTATTCCCCAAGTGTCTCCCTATCTTGGTTTCGTATGAGATAAAGTTAATTTTCTTCCCAGCAGCGCTTTGAATTTAGTACGAGAATGATGCTGATGACATGCTGATGTATTAGTTGTTGCTAAACTGTACTAAGTCAAGGATGGATTAAGAACTGGCTACATGATAGAGCCCAAAGAGTGGTGATCAATGCTACCAAGTCCAGCTGGAGACCTGTAACTAGTGGAGTTCCCCAAGGATCAGTGATGGGTCCAGTCCTGTTCAACATCTTCATCAAAGACCTCGATGAAGGGACAGAGTGTCTTCTCAGCAAGTTTGCTGATGATGTGAAACTGGGAGGTTTGGCTGATATACCTGAAGGCTGTGCGGCCATTCAGCAGGATTTGGACAGGCTGGAGAGCTGGGCAAAGAAGAACCTAATGAGGTTCAACAAGAAGAAGTGCAGAGTCCTGCACCTGGGAAGGAGGAACAAAATGCACCAGGACAGACTGGGAGGAGATCTGCTAGAGAGCAGCTCCATGGAGAAGGACCTTGGAGTCCTGGTGGACAGCAAGTTCTCCATGGGACAGCAATGTGCCCTTGTGGCCAAGAAAGCCAATGGTCTCCTGGGGTGCACCAAGAAGAGTGGGTCCAGCAAATGGNGAGGAAAGGTTGAGAGACCTGGGGCTGTTTAGTGTGGAAAAGAGAAGCCTGAGAGGGAATCTAATTAATGTGTCTAAATAGATGAGGGCTGGGTGTCAAGAAGAAAGGGGCAACCTCTTCTCACTTGTGCCCTGCCATAGGACAAGGGACAATGGATGCAAGCTAGAGCACAGGAAGTTCCACCTCACCATGAGGAGGAACTTCTTTCCTGGGAGGGTGACAGAGCACTGGAACGGGCTCCCCAGGGAGGTTGTAGAGTCTCCTTCTCTGGAGACTTTCAAGACCCGTCTGGATGCGTTCCTGTGTGACCTGCCCCAGATTCTCTGGTCCTGCTTGGCAGGGGGGTTGGACTCAATGATCTCCAGAGGTCCCTTCCAACCCCTAACATTCTATGATTCTGTGAGTTTTTCAGTTTCCCGTGCTCTGCCAGGTGCATGAGAAGTTGGGAGGAAGCATGGCCCAAATATGTGCTGGACTCCAGGAATTAAATAGGACAGGTGCAGGCCAATTCATGCTGCCTCCAGCTTCAGCATCTACAGCCATCCAAATTAATCCAGCTACCTCCCCTAGTCTTTTAGCAATGCTGTTATGAAACAGAACTGAGAAGGACCACCAGCTATCTAGCTCTCTAGATAAAAAAGTTTATTGCCATTATCATTATAGCTACAATAATTACAATTGTTTGTCCATATACACTTCACGCACACACACGTTAAGTCAGCCATACTTGAAGGGGCTGTGCCAGACCATTAAAAAAATCCCTCACAATAAAAAGCAAGTCTGAACTCTAATGCTAAAGGAACTGCTCTTGAGTAAAACCAAGAGATTCACTTCCATTAACTCAGAAAAATCCATTTGGTGTTATAAAAATCTACATCTTTGTAATGCTAGGCTGTGTTCATACTAGACAATGTTCATCAGAAAGACAGAATAAAACCTCCAGCTCACCCCCACAACAGGTCTACTTCCAGCACCTTGGTGTAAATTACTAGTTTTGTAGAGCAGAGACAATTTGAAGTAGAAGTAAGCCATTATAACATAAATCTGGCAAAGTTTACTTATGACTTTCCATAAGCTTGTTTTCACTCAGCAAAACAAAAAAAAACTAGCACTTGAAACAACTAGCAGGGGTAGACGAAAGACATTTTTAGCTCCAAGAATACGCAGCCTGAAGTCTGTGGTGTACTATCAGTTTCTCCGTTCCCTCTTAGTTCCTGGTGACATCAAAACTTCCTCTCTTGGGCACTTTGCTGACTCCTTCGACAACCTGACACTGACAGTCCTCTCATTAATCTCACCTTTACATCTGAGGTTGCCACCCAGCCCCACTGGGCCAAGCACCAAGCAGCACTTCCTCAGCCAGAACAACGCAAGAAATACTGACTGCACCTGAAATTTATTGATCTAAAAGCACAAATATTAAAAAAAAGAAAAGAAAAAGAAAATCAGATATGGAGTAATTCCGTATCTAACATTATTTATTATCTCTCAAATTCCTCAGAAAAAGCTATGAAGCATGCAACATTCTGACAGCTCAGCTGGCCTTGCAATGCTTTCATTATCTACTTTGAAATTAGTTTGCTTTCACGCTGTTACTGCTCATCAGTAACACAGAAACACTTCCCCACATCTCAGAGTAGCTTCTCAGCTTCAAAGAATTAAGTCTACTCATTTTGCCCAGATCATAGAATCATAGAATGTTAGGGGTTGGAAGGGACCTCTGGAGATCCACCTCCCTCCCCAGGTTCCAGTGTGGCAAACCCAATGACTCTCAGGACTCCCAGTCCTATACTCTAATCAGGAGGCACATCTTTTCCTAAAGATCTTTGTGTAACTTTGAATGCGCTATTATATTATTTAATGCAATTTACTTACCATATAACGAGCTCAGGAAAGTGTCATCAATTGCATTTATGAGGAAAGCCTTTACTATCCTTTGGAAGTGTACATAATGATCACAGCGAGATACTGGGAAGAAAGCAATGTAACGAGAACTTGTTCAATAAATAGTGAGCAATGTTAAAAGTCCTGTAGGAAGAACTCTTTTTTTTCC
Organism: Eurystomus gularis; assembly: GCA_013400335.1. NCBI lineage: Eukaryota > Metazoa > Chordata > Aves > Coraciiformes > Coraciidae > Eurystomus > Eurystomus gularis. The sequence goes on along the minus strand of VZZY01013208.1, from coordinate 2,650 downwards.
ATTATTGTAAATTTAGCATTTCAAACTCCTTTAAAAATAATTTCAATGTACAGCATCCACGCCCTTAAGACCCTGCCTTTAAATAGTGCTTCTCACCCCAATGATCTTAATAATGAATTTTAGCATCCTAAAGTCACCTGTCCTTTCAGCCAGAAGAGCCCACAGTAAGAGCTACAAACACTAAAAAGAAGAATTTGTTCCCAAGTCTCAATGCTATGGAATAAAAAAAACATTAAAAAAAAAAAGATAAAAATCTCAAGCCCCAAAAATCATGGCAAGAATTTTACATCACTCTCCAGTGATATAAATTAGCCAGAATTAACATAGCTGCTTAGCATAGATCACAAGATGGAAAATGATGCTTTTAGGTCTCCAGGGGAATGACTGCATCATAGGACGTCATCCTACATCAGACCAACTCGAAAATTCTGTACAACAGGGTTTCCCTTCCTTCGCTTTAACAAGAGCCAGAAAGACTGTAAAAGTTCACTGTGGAAATCAGAGTACTTCCACAATAAATCAAAGCCTTTTAGTAATCTGCTTTTAAGCAATCATACTCAATTATATAGTATTTGTATTTACAGTCAGTCAGTACTTATTACAGCACTACGAGCAAGTTACTCACATAGAACTGCCACCAATTTGGATCTTACATTGTGGGACATAGTATGCCAGCAACTCGCTATTTGATCGATTCAGTAGTTCCTTCTGTTGTGGCTGGTTTTCACTCTTTGCAGCCTCTGTGTTGTCATCATCATCATCTTCCTCCTCCTCCTCTACTATAAAATCTTTCATGCTGTCGCTGTCAGTCTCGCTACTTTCTGCTGGTGTGAGGGGCGAGGGACAGAGTGGTTCCTCTTCTATTTCTGCTTCAGCATTAGAATCCTAATTGAGTTTTTAAAACACAAGAATTTTCAGTATTTGTATGGGCGAAATACTACACATACTGGATAAGATACCTGACCTTCTAAATACACCATTTGTTCAATTAACAAGAAATAATGTTTCCCAAAAAAGCCATCATTCTGTACTAGATGACAATTACTTTCAGCTTTAAATCAGTCACCTCCAGGTAACTCTCTTCAGTCTATTTGTAAGAATTAAGGTAACATGAGATCTCTTAAGTTACTTCAGTGGGTATTTTGCTTCTTGATAAAAATAATTTGATAGTCCTCTCATATATCTCTTCTTTAAAGAAAAAAAGGAATGACAAAGAAGTTTTTCCTTTTTGACTACATGGAGAAGACAAATACTTGATTTCTAAGCTGCTTAATCATCAGAACGCCTGAAAGAGCAAGTGAAAGAAAATTCTTAAATCCTCAGTGATTAAAATTAAACTCAAGATAAAGGTTTTCAGCAGTAAATAGTTAACTAGTTAATGAGACAACTGTTAAAATGTGACAGAACTACTGCTTTGTCAGGAATACAAAACAAAACAAATAAAATCCCACTGATTTATAGCTTTTAGTCTTCGCCTTCCCTGAATTCAGTATTTTCTCCAATTGAATTTTAAAGATAAAATCCAGACCTCACAATTTTCACTGCTGCAGGATTTCCAAGTTGCTCTTTGTCTCGCAAGTTCTCTCAATTTTGAAAGCACTTTCTGTTTCCTATTAGCAGATACATTTTCTGTAGGGCAAGTTTTGTCTGGTTGCTGCTCTTCAGAACTCTCATCTTCATCCATTATACAGTGGCGTTTAGCAAAAACTTTTCTAACAAGTATATCACTGTCCTCACTTTCATCACTGTCATACAAGACAGAGGAGTTCAACCTTTTACGCTTCCCAGGCATGACGCACTCATCCTCACCATCTTCTGTTATCTCCCCGCTGTGGCTTTTCTCTTCCTGATCTGAAAGGCTGTTCTTCACAACAGTTTCATCTTTTTCATCTACTTCATCTTCTGACGCGGTAGGCTCTTCCTCCTCAGAGGCACCTGAGGATTCATCATCGCTGTTGAGTAGTATAAGCTCTCTTCTAGTCCGTCTCCAATCAACTCGGGATTTGGATGACGGCAGTTCTATTCCTGCTGTCTTATTTCGTGTTTCATACCTTCTGACAACTGCTTTTATCTCCATTTTAAGGCTGTGACAACACACCAAAATATAAACTGGTGAAACAAAGCACTTATTGCATTATGCTATTTAAAAAAAAAAAAAAAAGTACAAGGGCACACACATTTTGTTACGTACACTTATGACTTAATATTGACAGACACACACACAGAAATCAGCACCAAGAAAAACGAAGCACCCACAATAACTTCTGAAAAGGAGGCGCTTTACTCAAGAAAACACTGAAAAGCAGAACCCCCTACATCCAGCATGAAGGAGCTGAAAAAAAAAACCAGGCCTGAACTGCAGCTGCAGATCCCACCACCCCTTCCAGCACTGCAAGCTGAGGCACAAGAGCTTCCCTGCCCCTGAGGGGCAGGACAGGATCACTACCCGCCTCACCACCAGGCCTCGCTGAGGCGTCCGCACCCGCCGGCCTCAGCTGGAGATGGGAGAGGGAAGAGGAGAGGGAAGTGCTGCCCGCCGCCCCCATGCCGGCGGGCCTACCTCCACCTGCCCGCCCGCAGCAGGACCCGAGGCGGCAGAGGCGGCCTGAGACGAGCGGCGCCCAGATAGCTCCGCGGGGCGGGGCGGGCC
>VZZY01013201.1:2638-29613 GCA_013400335.1 Eurystomus gularis | reverse complement strand
AAAATGGAAGAAAAAATGTCTCATAGTACTTCTTGCTAGCTAAGAAGGTCACTTCTAAGACTGAGGGACCCTCTACTCTCAGTTAGTTTTGGCTATTTTTTTTAGAAATGGCATAGAGATAAAGTTAAATTGCACAGTTAAAAGCAACAGCCTGGTAGCCTTTTTACAGCCACAAGAAATCTGGAGCTCCCACCTCTGCTTTAGCCACTAGCCTTCAACATGCCTTGTATAAACTAAAGGTGCTTTTTTGGCTGTTTCTACGTACAAACTTGAAACAGAATCACAGAATTGCTGTGGCTGGAAAGGACCTATAAGATCATCGATTCCAACCATTACCTGTCTCTACCAGGCCCACTTCTACACCATATCCTTGAGCACCCCTGGCATAACTTATTCCCATTTCCTCTTGTCCTGTCAGATGCAGCTTGTAAGAAGAGTCCAATATCTGCCTCCCTACAACCTCCTTTTAGGTAGTTGTAGAGAGCAATAAGGTCACCCCTCAGCCTCCTCTTCTTCAGGCTAAACAACCCCAGTGCCCTCAGCCGCTCCTCAANTCAGGCTAAACAACCCCAGTGCCCTCAGCCGCTCCTCAAAAGACCTATCCTCAAGACCCTTCACCAGATTTGTTGCCGTTCTCTGGACCTTCTCCAGAACCTCAATGTCTCTTTTGTGCTGCGGTGCCCAAAACTGAACACAGTACTCAAGATGTGGCCTCACCAGTGCTGAGCACAGTGGGACAAGCACTTCTCTAGTCCTGCTGACTATTCCTGATACAAGCCAGTATGCCATTGGCCTTCTTGGCCACCTGGGCACACTGCTGGCTCATGTTTAGCTGGTGTTCAATCAACACCCTCATGTTGGCTTTCCAGCCACTTCTCCCCAAGTCTATAGCTTTGTGTGTGGTTGTTGCAGCCCAAGTGCAGGACTCAGCACTTGGCCTTTTTCTCAGTAACCACATCCTTTGAAATACTCTGTTAATTACTAGACATTGATAATGATTGTAATACAATACATATGCGGTTGGCAAAATGTATATCGTTCGTAGTGTCCTTCATTTGTAGCTTAGAAAGGGTGTCAAAGAATTTTGCCAATGCAAATCAATTCCTTCTTGCATAATACTTTTTAGTAACTTCCTTCGTCATTTTACACATGGAAAAAAGTGATCTGCCCATGGTGATGTTGGAAAAGTGCTAAAAGCCAATTGGAAACCTAGAAAACCTCATTTCTGTTACTGCTTTGATGGCTCCTGTAGACATGGCTGATAAATGCTGTTTCTTGAGATATTCTGGAGTTAAGAGAACTAGGAAAGCACGTGGTATATATGCTTATCTGCCACCCCATTCCAGCTTCTCATTTTAAGCTCAGATGAGGGGGGTAAACCTCTCATGAACTCAAAGGATGGAGGAAATTGTTAGAAATAGCAAAAGAGAAGAAAACCATTACAATGACAGAAGAGAATAAGACAAATAGCATTTAAAACCCATTTCGTGGTAACAACTTTTCTAAATTATTTAGCTAATGAAAAAATACAGATGTTGATTTGACCTATTAGTCATTTTTTATTGCACTTTAAAAGTTTTGGATAACAATGTATTTTAAACCATTTGCAAATATTTAGAAAAACGTTTATGCCAAAACATTCTTTTTATAACTGTTGAGAGCAGGGTGCACAAAAACAATTGAAAATGGCAAAACTCATCACTGCTGATACATGGCTGGTGGCCAGAGCAGACACTGAGGCTGGATGGAGATCTGGTGGTCTGTGTTTTGGCATGGCCTTCAGGAGGAATGTGAAGTGGAGCAGGTGTGGCTCCATTCTTCCATTCTGCCACTTATCACAGCAGTTACCTGGGCAATTGCCTGCATTTAGCAGAAGATGCTGAGGAAGTCATCAATGTTTTGTGCAACTGCAAGGCCAACTAACAACGGCTTCAATACAGTCCCATCCCCACACTTTGCACAATAGTATATAACAAGAACTATAAATGTTAGGTCTATGTTGGATCTGTAGTCTGGAGGAGCGAATTCGACAACAAGATTGATAGGTTTTTTCTCCTTGCCTACCCCAGAAGGGACTCCTTTTGGTAAAAATGGAACCTCAGTTACTCTGAGTGTTTTTCTTTTCCCCCGGAGTATTGTAATTGTAATTGTATCTGCAGCTTAGTGAATTTACCACTGGCAATCAGAAATAATCTGTATGTTGCAAGTGAAATATACTGTGCTATTCGTGCATCCAATTACTTCTCTTGAATGCAACTGGACCCTACAGCAGACAGGCTGTTCGTCTGGGTCTCAGACCTATAGTCATATTTAATTTGCATATCTATTAAGAGATAAGTCCAGCCACACCTAGCCCCTCTAATCTCTGAGGATCAGCTAGAATGCAAGGGGATTAATCTCTTACCGAATTTCTCTATCACTGCATGCAACAATAACTGAACAGTTCTTTCCGTAAAACCTAAATTTTCACATAGATATGTGCAAGAGATGATGTTTCTTCTTCTCTGATGTATCCCTGACATGTCTAAGATCTCCCTTCAGGAGATATGTCAGTTCTCTCCATTTATAGCCCAACTTGTAATTAATTGCTGGCCTTTGCAAACAACAAGTTATTATTTTAGCTGCGTTGTCCAGCTGTGTTGTAGGAAAGAAAGTTAAAGTTTTGTCTACTCCTCACTTTTTTCTTCATGCTGTACCTGTCCATTCATTCCAGAGAGGTCCAGCACCCACAGTTTGTCTGTCCAATAACATAAGACTGTGAGCAGCCTCAGGAAGTTGGTCACTTGCCATCCATCCCGATATCCCACACATGAACACATGGGCTACTTGTCCATACATGCATAGACTAAGTGATGGATTTCACGACGTGGCAAAATCTGCCAGTGACTTGGAAGGATTTCAGTTTCTTTGGATAGTCTGTGACCTATTTATGCATGCTGTATTGATAAATGAAGTGAAAAAATCTTTTACACCTTTCAATGAAGGTGCCGTTTTGTCTGGCAACAGTGCTGACAATTTTAGTGATGTCCTATAGGAAACAGCTGGGATTATTAATTCATTTTTGCACAGGTCACTAAGCAATATTTCTAGTCAATATTTCTTTGAAATTGCTCTCAATCTGGACCAAATCCATTCTGAAGGTGAAAGGTTCCAGATATATACTGCTGCCAGCCATTCCTAGAGTCCGTTTTAAGTCTTGCAATTGTTTTTCCTTGGTTCAGCCTGAGAATGACTATATTAGGCAGAACAGAAAAACTGTACATGCTCTTTAACTTCTGTTTTCAGCTCATGATGTGATTTCATTTCTTAGTTCTTGATAATATACTTTATTTCATTACAGATGACACCAATCAGGGTGAAAAAAAGGTGAGGAAGATTTTAGATACCGAGTCTGAAACAAACGCTCACTGACTCAAGACTCAAATGTAATGAGGAAGGGAGAATTGCAAGAAAGAAAGATCTACACAGTTAAGGATAAAGCGGAGCAGAACTGTACAATTTCAATTCACAGGAATCTCTTCAAACCTTTAATTTGACTCTGACTTTTTGAGACAACATCCCTGCTGACTCTGACATTTGATGAAAGTCAGAGCAAATGTACTAAACTTCAAGGTGCATGATGTCAAAACTATGGGTCTGAAATGTGACCTTAACATCCTCAGTCTTTGGAGGAGAAAGGAGGCAAAATGAAACTTTGCTGTAGATCTCTAGAGTGATAATGCTATACTCCTGGAGCTTCAGATGTTGTCATTTACACCACAACCTGTCTGGCTTATATCTTACTTGTATACTAAACAGCTGGAAAGAGCATGGAGAAGAGCTACTGTAACTATTCAAGGGCTGGAAAGAGTGCTTTGCAGCAAGATGTTAAACATGCAGCATTAGCTCTTTAAATGCAAGATCAAAGATCATTTGATTACAGTGTGTAAACTCCTTCTTGGAGAGATGCTAGTGATACCTGAAATAAGAGAAGCAAGCAGTACAAGACCAATGGAGGATAGATAAACCCACACATATTCGTGTTAGATATATAAACGATACTCTCAATCATGGAAATTAAAATAGTGAGGAAAAGAATGGACCAAAGTGTTGATACCAAACCTTCATGTCATTGTGCAATAGAGCTTTCAGCCAAGCAGAAGAAATTAGTCAAACTGTAAGGGTGGCTGGATGAATTAGATTCTGTGATGTCTTTGGATCTTGATGTTTGTTGCTTGACAGCCCTGACTCTATCCTTGATGTCAAGTTTTGGAGTGCTCCTTGTACTTGGAAATACCTGAAGTACTAGAGAGCCTGTGGAAATATGCAGACCAACTTTCAACATTAAAAGTCAAGTTAAAAGATTACTTGAAAATTTCTAGGGCTACTCCCTTTTAAAAGTTGGTTCTATAATATTTATTCAGTTGAATTTGCATTTTTATTGCAGATAGACTGATCAAAAATGTGACAACTTTGTTGCTGCTGTTTTTAGTTTTAGTAATTATGGGCTTTACCCTCTAGTTGTGACAAGTAGGCATGCAAGCAGCTGGACTGGAAGCATTGCAGAAGACAGGGAAGACAAATATTCAAGAAGATTCCTAATACATTTTTCAGAGCAAGGAGGTTTGAAGAAGGCCAGTGACAGAACTGGTTGGGAACTTTCTTTCATAAAATGATCTCTCTTTAAAGAAAAGTTTTCTATAGAAAAAAAAATATTTCTGAACATATTTTTTGAGTCTATATCAGGAAATCCAAGCCCAAATTGTTTAGTTTTGAGCTTGCTGGACCTGGACAAAACATCACAATTTGTTCCACTGGCCAGAAACAGCAAGTGATGAGCCGGTTCAATATTATTCTTTGTTTTGTTGTGGTGGTGTCCCTAGGGATTTGCTATTCTTCTAACTCATTTCCATTCTATCCTGTGGGGCAGATTGATTACCTTTAGATAATACAGCTAGATGCCCTCTGGAAGAAGGAACTGTGGTGCAGTGTGGGAGTTCTGTGATGTCTTATGGAAATGTCATCCCTACAGTGAGGACAGGAAAAGGAGCAAATGTAGGTATTCTTATGTCAGGTAGAAAAAATAAATTACATGCCAAGAAACAATTTTTCAGGCATTATGGTCTTTATGAACAGCTGAATTATTATTATGAGGAAAACAAAAAATTAATATTTTTCCTTGTTTCCACTACTATCACCTTTTCTTTTAGCTCCTCTAAGCTCAGTTTTTCTTTTTTATCAGTCATGTTGAACACTGGTAAGATTCTTCTTCATCCAACCTCAGGCATTCATTTTCAGGAAATAAACTTGGCATCATAACAGCTCTTAACATCTGTGACTTTTGACTTGGAGATTGTTGACTAAAGGGGCTAGGCAGAGTTTTAATTTATTGCCAAATAAATTACTGATTTTCTTTAAAACTAGGACTTAACAGGTTTTTTTTTCCCTCTCTATTATATTAAAATTTGTTTGGCAATGAGAATAACATGAGGGATAGAATGTGGTTTGTACTACAATATATTTCAGAGAACAGTCCAAAATAGAATGTCCTCATATTTCCAGAAAAACTTTTCTAACTGTGTTAGAGCCTTGCAATCTGGGAGAGCTCTTCTGCATAATAAGTTATATCTTTTTTGTACAATCTTTTCTTTCATAATTTTCATTTTATTCCCAATATTTTCTGTTCAATCTTCTTCCTGTTATCATAATTTTCTAACTTAGCTAGAAAGGCAAATAGTGTAGCTACCTTTATAACAGTGGAGAATTCTTTCCACTGAGCTGGATCTGCTTTGGCTAGCAGTCACAGTCAGACACAAACTGAATTTGGTTCAAGATTCTAAATTTCATGTGTTCTCCTTCCTGCAAATGAACTGAAAAAAACCCCAGCCATGGAGTCTTTTCAATTCTGAATTTTTTCATCCAGATCAGCATGTTGAAGTCCATTCTAGCTTTTCCACTCAAATTTGCACCACTTACCTAGTAATACCATATTTTTTGCCTCTTTCTTTTCTTTCTTTTTAAATAGTAGTTTAAAAAATAGTTACTTTTCTACTTGAAATATTAATCTAGCAGAATTTTAAAAAAAGGATATGTGGGTGGGAATTGTGTATAAGATTTTCTAAATGATCATATACTATAATTACTAAACAACTGTCTTAAGAGTGACTGTTCAGGAAGTTCGGAACTGATGGGTTAAATTATAGCCTGATTTTTTCAAAAGTGAAAGCATTGACAGTCCCCAGTGGAATCACAGAAAAAGCAGATGTAAGTGCATATCTTTAGATGTGTATATTTGAAATTTTAAGCCCAAAGCTTCAAAGTGTCCTGTGCTATTGCTTATCCTTTAACAGTCTGTTCTTGGTTTTGTTAGGAGAGGGTCAACGTTTACAATCAGCTGGGAGAGGCTGCAGCTGGGAGGGGCCACAGCCGGGGTAAACTACTGAACCAGCCAATGGGATAATTGATACCATGCTGACGTCATGCCTGCTATATAAGAGGAGTGCAGAGCCAGGGGCACTGTACCTCTTTTCACTGAGTGGTTTAAGTGTGAGGCTGGAGTGGGGGCTGCATGTCTGGGGCCCAGGTAGAGCCTCACAGTTTATATCACTCACTTTACAGATAATTTCATTGGTATTATTGTTACTGCTGCTGTTTCTTCTCTTTGAGTTGTTCGATTAAACTGTCCTTAGCTCAGCCCATGGGGTTTTCACCTTTTTTCCTCCTGATTCTCTTCCCCCAGCACAGGGGAGGGAAGGAGGGGGAGTAGTGGGCCAGCAGCTGCTTAATGTTTAGTTGCGAGCTGAGGTTAACCTGTGACCTAGTCCAATGCAAAAGCAGTGTCAAAATGACATGCTTTGGTGTTTGTAAGACTTAGTAGATCAATATTAGCTATTTTACATGTAAATTCTCTACATGTGTTTCTATAATTAGATCAACAGCATCTATTTTGAAACTCCCTATTTATCAGTTCAGGTAATTGGACAAATAGCCAGTGTTTAGAAAATTTCAAATGTAAGATTTCCTTCACTCTTTTTCTAAATAATTTACATACTATTTCTTCTGCACTACAGGCACTTTTCTTTTTATAGAGTGTAAGACTTGTCTTTTTAACCAACTCATTTTAAAATCTTAATACTTAAACCTCAGTGCTCTTGTTACTTCTAGTATGGAAGACTGCTAAGTAAAAAGTAATAAAGTTTTCAGGTCTATGCTTCCTACTATTTATTTCTTGCCTTTTACTGATTAAACAAGTCTGTTCCATAATTCATATGTTTCATACAATTGTAGTCACAGATCCTTTCTGATTTAAAAGACAGAGATATTGAAATTATTTCACTTGCAGTTACCATAATCCTTCTCCTCCTCTCTCCAGGAAACCCTCTAACCAGCCAAACGTGGAAACTTTTAGAACCCAAGCCTGGCTGATGTGTCCTGCAGTACAGCCCAGGTCCTCTGAGACCAGACTCCCAGGTTCTGTTCACAGGTACCATCCTGAACTTTTGTCATTTCTACTAGCAAGGACCATTAAAAGGCCTCATCTAAAACCCACTGTGAGTAGTGGTACTCCTGTGCTTATGTTCCTGAAGTTGTTCATAAGGATTTATAGTTATACTGTACCATTTATGCAGGATACCGAGATGAATGAAGTATAATAACTTCTTATTATCTTTCTCAAAACAATCTGATTTGGGAAAACTTCAGTTCAATGAGTTTTCCTGACATGTCTTTCCATTTTCTAAACAGGAAGACATTGTTGGTAAATTTCTGCTTGGAAACATGGACCAAAGCATTGGTTTTGTTTTGTTTTTCTAGTTGAACATTGGTTTGTAGGAAAATCAAAACTTGATGGAGATTAATTGTGATGCCAAAAAACCAGAAAGCTTCTCTTGGTAAGAAGCAATGTTTCATCCTAGATCAGTTAAACCTGTAAAAAGTACATCTGAATGAGGTGGTTTCTTTTCTGTATTGTCTCCAAAGCACTTTACCTGTACGTCCTAAGTGAAGTATTTGGCTTGTAGTTTGGTTTAGTCACATAGTACAAAGTTGCTATACCTTCTGCCTACCTGATCGCTAACAGCAGTGGTGCAGGCACAATGGCACAGATGCCCATGAAGGGTGGCAGTCCTCAGAGGAACCTATTACACCCAACCGCATGCTTGTTCTGCAGTCACATTCTCAGTTGCTTTTTGTGACCCTGCTAGAATATGGCTGAGGATGTCATCATACCGTAGGGGAAGGTGGTCCCAGAGGGACCTGCAGGGACCTCTGCAGTCCTTAGTTTGCCCTGTTTTGCATCTGTGGAGGAAAAATCTTAACCTTTGGTTTAGGTTTTGATAGGCATTGTCCTCTTCAATAACCAGAAATGAAAGAGAAATTGTCATTTTCACCCTTTTTGCTGTTTTCTTTCCTGATAATGCTTGAAATAATTCCTCACCTAAGAACCATTCATCTCATCTCGTTTTTAACCAGTTAGCAGGTAATAAGTGTTTATTCTCTGTTATAATTGGCAGTCCTGTGGTAATCAGCATAGTATAAGAGCCAAGATAGAAAAAAAATGCGTGTTTGTAAGTTAGTGGACTAGGGATTTAGAATTTTCCCTTTTCAGCTTTAAGAAGATCTTGTAACCTGTGTGGACCATCCTTTTAGGTCAATTTCATGAAGACTATTTTCTTTTTTTCTATATCTATCCTAAATTAATACAGTAGGTGCTCTGCAGCCAGCATGGTTTTACATTGATCTTGGCCAGCTTGTTTACAGTGTTTTGGCAAGTTGCTGATGTACTTGTCCCCGGGGATAGAGCAGGGGTTAATTGCTGTTAAACTCTCAGTGCCAAGTAATGGTTCAGACTCTGTGTTACATTAAAGATGACACTAATAAGGAAAGAGTGCACTGGATTGCTCTGTGTTGAAAATTGGACTTGCGGTGACAGAAACTTGGAGCAGAGCTGATGTAATAGCGAGGCCATAATGTAATTATAACTGCTGAACATGTGTCATACCAAGTTAAATGATACATTAATGAATCAAAACAGGTGATGGAGTGTTGCTCTTTCAGCAGATAGAGGTGTTTTCAAGGTCACATTGTCATTAATTTAATAATCTGTAAACTGGATATTCTTCAAATTATAAGCAAAATCGACTTTAATTTTTTTTTAGTGTATTTCTTATCCTGTACCAAAGGGGTGAGAAAACAGAAGATGTTATTCTCAGTATAATTTTGTTTATCTCTTATTATATCGCTATTGTACCTAATATAATCTATGTGTACCCAACATTTTTCAGCCAGGTATGAGCTCTATTTCCCTGTGCTCTGAGCAGTCTGAACACAAGCCAAGAGGTGTGTAGACATATTAGTATAGAATTGAGCCGGGCTAATAAGCTTTGCTGAGAGACAGAATACATTACACTGAAAACACTCAGTAAACGGTTTCAAATCAGCTTGAACCACAGATGACAGAAGCTCACAACTGCTCAGAGAAGTTGTGTGGAGCAATACTGTGAGCTATAATATGTATAATGCTTTTTGCTTATTATGATTCTGCAGCAAAAGAAAAACCATCTCTTACCTCAACTGATTCCTTGTGTCATGGGTGAAGTTCCTACTATTAAATTTTGGTAGGACCTCTATATTCAGGAGTTAAATAAAGGCTCTGTTCCAGATCATGTTACAGTCCACAAATGATACTTGTCTGCCTGAACATGACAGTATCTATCTCTCTCCTCAGCAAATTCTGAGTACTTAAAGAAATCTATCACCTATTTTTTAATGAAACCTACAGTATTTTTCAGGTAGCCTTGGTTAAGAAGTTGAAACAGGGCCCTGTGGAACAAAGAATATAGCCATTTTTGAGGAAAAAAACACCCCACACTTATTTAATGTTGCAGTCCTTCAATTCCTGTCATGTCTAAAAAATTCTGTTTATTTCACTTTTGTATTGCATTCTATAAGCTCCTCATTTATCTTCATGCTGTTAAAAAATAAAGCAAAGATTTGTTTTGTTTTAAAAGGGTCTAGCTGAGTCCAGTGCTGAGTTTCTATTTTTAAAAATGGGATTTTAATGCCTAAATCAAACTGGATCTTTTGAAAATGTCACAGTAAGTCACACTTTGAATTCATTTTTAAATTCTTAATCTTCCTTTTCTAATATGACCAATAACTATTTAAATAGAATTTTGCAACAGATTCCTTGCTAGATGGTGCTTCTGTATTTTTTTATCTTTTCCTTTTTCGTAAAAGTTGTTGGGGTTAAACTCCTTGTTTGGTGAAATCATGGATTTTACCTCATTTTCCCTTTGATGTCATACTATTTAAGGAAGGCAAGTTTTTTCTGTTGGGAAAACAAAGTAACAGTAAAACTGTAAGCCCTTGCAGGTCTTAGGAGATTTGCTAGAAATCAGATCCATGCCAGCTGTGTTCGTCAGTGTGTATTCCAGTGCTATTCTTTGGCAGTGTATTTCCTGGAGGCTGGGCACCTTCAGGCAGGAGTTTTTGAGGAACACCTTAGGTAGGAGAAACTGTTCACATACTCTTTCTTGATCTTCCCTGTTCCCCATCCTCTTTTCTGCTTCTCTTCCTCTCTGTATTGAGATGAAACTGATGATAAACTGTGCAGCTCAGTGACTTCCATTTATGACCACCCCGCAAGGATGAACAGAAGGACAGTAGCACTTGTCTTCAGCAGATTAATTCTGATTTGTTAAGTTGCTTCCAAGTACATTTGTGAGAGAAATTCTGAACTTTGGGGAAAGAAACAAATTTGGCCTAAGAGTCATCTACATTTTGGGATTACTGAAATAAAAGACTTCCCTTTCAGAAGATGTCAGGGAAGTCAAACTTTCCTGAAGGGAAATGTCCACAGAGCAGACATCACCTCTAGGGACAAGAACAGCATTCTCTGTGTCATTTGGCAAACTTGGCCCTTGAAATACTGGCCATTCACTTTTGGTGGGGAAAGGCAGAAGAAGATGTTGCTTCCATGGCATGTATTATAAGTTGTCTGCCTTCACAGTCAGGTCAGCATTTTTTGTAGATGGAATTACTGAGCTTATTTTATTTCAAGTTGTATCCATCTAGTGAAAAGTGAACACTGCTTATTGTGCTGGGAGCATGCATTAAAAATCTGTGATGTATGGTCTCCCATCACTACCTCTCCTCTAGTCATCCTTACTACAGAGGCTTGACACCCCAGCACTTTCTTGTTTGGCTGGTCAGTTAACCAGATCTGAGAATCATAGATATTTATTATAGTTGCCAGTCTAAGACTGAATTTCACCTTTGAGAGTCATAGGAAGTTTCATTGCCCATTTTATTTATCATAGTGTGATACTGGAAAAGAATGGCTAAGCACTATAATGCTCAGGATGACATTCTCAAGGAAAAAATTTGTTACCTTACAAGGGATAAATTACCTAGAACATTTTATTAAGAAGGCTTTTTGCAATACCCAGAAGTTGTATGTGTTTGGGGGAACTCATTGACTCTCCAAGGTGTAAACTGCCTCTTCCTTAGTGGGGAAGAATAGAATAATCTTTTACCATGAAGCGGATATGATAAAAAATGTTATGTTGTCAACACTGAAATGTTCTGTGGGAATATAGCAAATTTGTAGAGATATTGTGGGGGGAAAAAGGCATTTTACTTTCGGAATGGACCATTGAAACCTCTGTATTTGAAGCAATGTTTTGTGTCAAGATGTATTAGATTTTGGATTGTTAACCATCATCTGTGATTTAAAAAGTCAAGATTAGACTGAAGGATTTTAATTTTATAGAAGCAGGCATAACCCTAACACAAAATTAATTTCCCTCATAAATTTTTACTTAAGTGGAATAAAATAAATGAAGAAGTGCTTTTGTTCTGACTGTATGAGAAGCAGAATATGAAGAGGAATGTGAATCAGAGTTGGAACACATGGGGTCCCATCCAGCAAATGCTGAAAGCTTACATTCAGAAGTCTCTCATTCTTGGTGCTCTCTGAGATAAATACATTGATAGCCATGCTGAAAGTTAGTAATTGCATGAGATTCATCAGTCTTTGGTTCACCAGTATGTTCTTATTGACTCAGAAGTAAAATAGATCTAGAAAACTATGATATATGTTGCAAAATGGAAATTCCAGGATTTAAACCAAACTTCAGAGAATCTTCTGACTCTGTTGTTCTCCAACACTGAGTTTCCCTATGTTCAGCCGTACATCCAAGGCAATATCCCACTCTTTGGTACATGTCAATGGTAAAATATCTTTTTGAGTCTTTATAATAATGAAGAACTGCCTGTATCTCTTGGGTTGCTTCCACATACCGTTACTATGTTATTGTATGACATCACAGAAATAAAAATTATGCTTAGGAGTAAAATTACAGTGTCACCAAGTGCAGTAGCGCTTCTGTCATTGACTTCACATGGACAGGTTCTCTGTCTGATACTTAAGTAATATAATATCAGGGTCATTTGCATCATTGTTATCCCCATATTAAGCCTATATTTCTTATTAAACATGGATTCGAATGTTACAGGCCTGTCATTCATTAAGTGTCCCTTATCTACAAGTGACCCTTGATCAATCCCTGTAAAATCTATCTGGTTCTTGATAATAAATCTCCAGGTAAAATTTTTATTTTTTTTATTTTGTCTTGGTATTTCTCTGCTACCTTTTTTAAACCCATATGTAGATGTTGAGCTATAGCCTTGAGAGAAGGATTCCTTTGAAATATCTTGAACTGGGTAATGTAATTCACAAGAAATTGCAATTGAGTTGTCACCTGTTACTGATGACCACAAAAAAAATCTCAAATCAGCTATTTGAGGTTAATGTGCCTGAAATACTATTCAAATTTTTTCTGGTTGGGTTGTAGAGTGATTAAGTTCTTATGATTTGGTCAAGCGAATTTTTAAATTCCTCTCTCCAGTAATCTATTTATTATGGTCTGAAGCCTGCACATTTTGCTCTGGGGCACTGAGAGGGAATAATATACCTTAACATGTATGAGTATAGAAAAAAATTAAGTCTGTGGGGCCATGTTAAGGTGGACTTTGGTAATTAGTCCACTTGGCCTGGCATGATCTACTACTTAGAGGAGGAACTAACTAATTTATTAATATTGCCTTTATCATTGCAATGCTTCTTTCTACCAAGTGTCAGATCTTGAAGACATGTATGTCCTTTCTAAGGAAAAGGAAAGGTGCCAGAGACACTAGCATATTCCCAAAGTCAGTACTGTTTGTTCTTTCAGCTTCATACATCTTTCCACTGGAAGTACAAATTCTTTTACAGTACAGACATTTGAGTTGTGTGCATTATCAACATTCTCTGGCATCATAGTCCTTGTATGATGTAGTAAAAATCTTGGATTTCACTTTACTGATCTCTGTACAAATGTAAAAATTGTTCCTGCCCTAGGAATCCACAATAGAATTTCTTTTTTAAAAAAATAGACAACAGCTGAATTCAAGAACAGGAGACAAAAAGTAGACAGTAGCAGTTTCAGCACAGCTGGGACCTAACATTTATCAGGTTGTGTTGGCATCACACAAGTGAGTTTTAAGATGATGAAGATGAATAAAGGGGTAGCATTACAGATGACAATAAGGTACTCCTTTGAGGCCTATCTTCATCCTTTCTGCGGTTTGAAATGCACATCTTCCTCCTTTCTTGTATACCCTTTGTAGCCTGAGCATGGAAGAAGGAGGTGCACTTGAAGGTCCATAAGAAGATGGAGACTTATCTCAGGTATTGATTAGAGGTCAGTGTTACAGTTGACTGAGCTTTTGTTTGCATATGAGATTACGCAGAGATGAAAAGTAGGGAAAAGTGGACAGAGGACAAAGGCCCCCTATTAGGACACTGGAAGAGGATATGTAGAGTTTACAAAGGAGTACACTGTAGGAATGATTAGAAAAGCAGGAATAAAAGTGCAAAAGAAGAGAGTCACTGAGGCCAAAAGAGAACAGTTTCAAGAAGAGTTTGGTTCACTGCTTCAAAGGCAGGTAGCAGGTCAGTGAGGATGAGAAAGGAGGCATTGTCCTAGCTATCCTGATGTAAGAGACCAGTCAACTTAAACTGAAAGGATAAGTTCATTGCAATGGAAGGAACAAGATGGTATTTTTTATGAGATTGTAAAAAGTATAATCAGCAAGTTCACAGATAAAAGGAGACTGCAGATAGCAACTGCAGCCAAAACTTTACCAGCTGCATTATAGTGAGAATATTTGGTTAACAGGAAATGCTCATATTGGTTCATTAATTAAATTAAGCTTTCCTTCACCCACAAAGTTATTTCTTGTATTTCCATGAATTTGCTATGAGTTTTAAAAACCTTTTGTTTATACTTCTTGGCTTAGGTTTGGGGTTTTCTTTGGCTTCTTTACCTTGCCAATTTAGAAAATGCAAATAAACTATAAGCTGTTGCTGCATTTAAATGAGGCACATGTTTACCTTAACCTTAATCTTATATTTAAATTTCTTCAGTTGTTTGAAGAACCAATACCAAAATTACTCTTGCAAATTACCTATTGAACTTCCACTCTGATGCAATCCACTAGTCTCTTCTGTACCCCAATCCTCCTTTAAAAATGGTTTTATCAGCCTTTCTCTAGATTTTCCTGAAACTACCATTAAGAGTATGCTTATTGTGTCCCCTTTTCCCTTATTTATTATCTTTCAGCCTAATCTCATATTTTCTGTTAGACACATGCATTTCCCTCATAAGACATATACTTGGGAATATTTTAGCTGGATTTTTACTGTGATGTTTTGTTCCAGGTCTTTGTGAAATGTATTTTAAAACTTGCCTGTGTCATATGCTTTAGAGCTGGGAATTTAGATTTAGAGTATTTAGGTCTAAAGTTGCTACAGGTTTTGATTTATACCCTGGGAATTGCACCACACAGAATATAAAACACTGGTTTTACTAATGTATTTCAGTTTTTCTAGACCTTTCTCTTGGCTCAAGGTGCAACCATTAAAGGTGCCAGTTTTTCACAAATGCAGTTAACTGTATAATGTTGCTTTAAAAGGTAAGTAAACTAGCTTTCCACAACCTAACTATTGCATGTAGTAAGTCTCTGGTACCCCAAAGCCGTTAGCATTCCCCTCAGAATTCCCAGTCGTAGCATCCTTAGCATCTTCTAGGCTGCCGAACTGAATCTTAAAATATAGTATACCTATGATATTTACAGTTTTTCTGTTTTAAACTGGACAAGTATCTATTCCAGGGAAAACCCATCCCCTTCTGAGTGACTACTGTTTCATTGCAGCAGGGACTCAGCTAATAAAGTTTTTTTCATGTTAAGGGAGTTATAATTTGCTAGCAGGATCTTGACAGTTGTCTTTAGAATAAGGCAATATGCCTTTCCCCTCCCTACCGGGCCTAATTCCCTGGTAACCTTATTGAAAATGTGCATGGGCTACAAAACTAAAGATTAACTGTCCAGGGACCTGCTTCCTGGAGCTTATTTGAAGATTAAATCAAATGGCAGGCAATATATGTTTGGTAATTCAGCTTTATTTCAGACTTTTCCAATCTAGTGGCAAGTATAATAGAAGAATCTGACACTTAAAAGCACTAAATGGGGTTTTCTTTTTCCTTTTTTTTTAATTTGAAAATGCTTAGTATTTCTGTCTGTAGCAAAATTAGAATTAATGATTTATTTTCTCATGTCTGAAGATCCTGTTATTTTATTTTTGAACATGAAGTGAAGTAATTTTAATTACAGATGATGTGAACAATTTTTTCTCTTTTTGATGAGGTACTATTCTTCCTTTTTATTTTACATAACAAATAGCAGCAGAAGAGTTTAAAGAGAAGCAATAAAGTATCTACTATAGCATTATAGCATTACAGCATTCATTGAAACAGAAAGGGAAATACACTGCTTTTTTAATTCAGCGTTTAGCCTATGTATTAAACAGGTTTCTATGCAGCAAATTAGACTGAGATGGATGGAGATGTTATGCTGTTTTAAAAAACTGTATTTAGAAGGCACATTCAAAGACACTGAAGTGAGATTTGTCCTACTAGCAGACATCTGAAGAACAAGTGACATTCTTACACAAAATCTATATTGGTGATGTATTTAATTACAGAGTTGATTGAAATTGACAGCTTCAGTGACCTATGAGTGCACTGCTACTGACTGATGGATGCTTCAAATCTGGGTACTTTTAAACCAAATCACATACCGTTCAATAATATCCTGTCAAACTGCAAACTACATTTTTGCATGTATATGGACTAGGCAGAGAACATTTTAATTAAAATAAGGTAGAGACGAACGATGTTTAAAAATTCATGTAATTCTTAAAAATATGATCATGATTTGAATAGGAGATAAAGAACTCTCAGTATTATTCAGAGTGGCTGTATTCGTTAAGAAACATATATTTTACTTTCATACTCACTTACATCAGCCCGAAACCTTTCAAGACAGATTAGATCTCCAGCCTCTTCTGCACATACACAGGCAGTTCCCATTAATAACTAGTCAGACTCATTGAGAAAATAGTACCTGAGCTTTCTGAAAGCATGTGACATCTGCTAAGGGAGACTCTGGAAGCTTTGCAGCCAACTTCAGTGCAGAGGCCAAGTCCCCTAGCACCAAAAGATGGCTGCAGTGGCCACTTTGCTCAGCCTTTCTGGAGCATTAATCAGGGTCTCAACCACAACAGTTTTCTCATGCCTTTGTAACAGCACAAGCAGTGCAGACTGTAAATGCAAGTCTGGGATTAGCAGTGGGCAACTCTTCCTTGCCCCTCTTGTGTCCTTTGCTTCCACTTCTCTGTAGTTCTGTGACGGTAGATTATGCTTTTCTCAAGCTTTTGAATATTGACTTGAGTCTGTGCACAGGTAGCTGTTTCATAGTAATATCTAGAAGCATAGCTTATCTTCTGGAAGAGCAGCCAACAAGGTATAAACTTCTGGCTGAAGAGCTCATGTTCCAATCTGAAGCCAAGTAATGAAGAGGTATTTGGGATGTCAGAATGTCAAGTAGTCTCACATTCCCACTCAATTTGTATCTCTATCTTGGTAGCAATAAAAAATAAGCAAGCTTTCTCTCTTCCCAGATTGGTCACAGTGATCACTGTCTTCTTTACTGCCAAATCATATTGCTGTAACAAATTACATACACAATTTAAAGCCTAAGCAATGTTAAGGCTCCAGGATATGCCAAATATGTCAGCTCACCTATACAGTGGGTCAATTCTCCATTAAGCAGTACCTGAATAATCGTATTTCTGCTGATGATATTTACATTCTCTGAAAGACTACTGAGGGTTACAGAGCCTGTGTGAAACAAATTTGATCTGCATACAAAGAATTGGGCTGAAAAAAAGAATTTGCAGTAAAGACTCCTTAAAATAAACTGTAGGCTTTTTGCCTTTGGAGGTGCTTTCCCAGTGTAGCTAAAATTATAAACTTTGTACATAAGTGATGGAAAAATCAGACTCCCTGTAATTGAAATCTACATTTAGACCTGAGGAAGAGTTGAACACTTCCAATTTACCAAAAAAAAAAATTGATCCAGCCTAATGAAATTTTAAAGAAAAGTTGTAGTGAGTTTTCATAGGAAAAAAAAGAATGTTCCTTTTTTACTTTTGTTTCTGTTTCCCTAACACAGTTATGCATTATACTGATATGAGTATGTTTTGAGGAGTGGCTGAGGGAAGTGGGGTTTAGCCTGAAGAAGAGGAGGTTGAGGGGTGACCTTATTGCTCTCTACAACTACCTGAAAGGGGGCTGTAGGGAGGCAGGTGTTGGTCTCTTCTCACAAGCCGCATCTGACAGGGCAAGAGGAAATGATGTTAAGTTACGCTAGGGGAGGTTTAGGTTAGACATTAGTAAAAACTTCTACACTGAAAAGGTTGTCAAAGACTGGAACAGGCTGTCCAGGGAGGTGGCCGAATCACCATCCCTGGATATATTTAAAGCCATCTAGATAGGGTGCTCAAGGATGTGGTGTGGAAGTGGGCCTGGTAGAGATAGTGTCCTGGTTTGCCCAGGACAGGGTTAATTTTGATGCAGCCAGGCTATTCTATACCATGCTGACATCATGCCCCAGGGCCAGTTCTGGTGGGGGGGCAGTTCCGGGTTTGGCGCGCATGTGTATTCGGTTCGTCCCTTTGTCCCTGGTATTGCCTTTTTCTGTGTATTGCTTCTTTCTTGCTACAGTTATTGCCTTTGTTACTGCAATTGTTTCTTACCTGTTTCTGTATTAAACCTTCCTTAACTCAAAAAGGCATTTTTAAACTTTTTTTTTTTCCTTTCTCTGTCCACGGCCCGCGGCAGGGGGGAGGGGTGAGGAGTAGCAGCATGGCCACGCGGGCGGCTACTTCAGAGCCCCACTGCGGCTTTACTAAACTACCACAGATAGATAACGGTTGGACTCAAATGTTCTTAAAGGTCCTTTCCAACCATAGTGATTCTGTGATTCTGTGGCGTAAAAGTAATACATTTCACGCTTCACCCTGGAAATCATCTTCACGCTCTCTGAGAAAGGGTAAGTATCAGAACATAAAAGTATTAAGTCTTAAAGTAGTCCAGAAGTTTACCAGGCAGCTGTATCTACCAGGTATCTTCTGTTGGCAAGTTCGGAGCAAGTTTCTCCTGACCAGGAAGCAATTTCTCTCCAGAAGCAATTGAAACTCAGATAAAGAGGTTACTCAGCAGTGCCCCAGCCCCTCTGGCTGGGGGCATAAGGATTCATGATACTGTGGGGCAGTCCAGGCTGCGGAACTAATCTAGGGTAAAACTAAGCTTTCGCCCAGCCTGGGTCACTGCATGGTTTTATCGACATGCACTGGAATGAGAGAAGAGATAAGTGTAAAAAGAGGACCACTAAGGATTACAGCAGATTACTACTATGTAAATTATGTTGGATCTTCCTTCTCCTTTCATATGAGTGAGGAACCTATTAATGGAGGTTTAGAAATAAGGGTCCCAGAGGATTAATACCATACTTTCTGAGGTAAGTGGCACTGGTCCCACTTTAGGATTTCATGTGCTGGTCTTCTGCACTTTTCTGAACGTAGACACACCACGTAGCCTCACTCCACTGATCTGAAGGTGTCATAAGAGCTGTAATTGCTTTTTAAGCATGAAGAATAAACATGAGGAGAGCATTGAAAATAATATCATACCTGCTGCGACCTAGATCTAGGAAACACAGAAATCTTTCTTTCCATCAGGAAGAGTACATATTGAAGACTGCTAATCCCACATTAAAGTTTTGTACTGAAAAAAAAAAAAAATCCAAACATAAACCCAGGCTTCTTTTCTCTACCAGGAATATCTGTCTTTATGACAAAGGGCCACCAAAAAGTACCCGTTGTAGAAAAATAGTATTCATTCTCTGAATGATCACGTGTCGCCTATGAAGAAAAGCTGAGAGTGTTTGGGTTGTTCAGCCCAGATAAAAGAAGTCTCTGTGGAGACCTTATTGCAACCTTTCAATACTTGAAGGGGCTCTATGAAAAAAATGGGGACAATTTCTTTTTAGCAGAATCTGTTGCAATAGGACAAGTCTTTTTTAAACCTAGAGAGGGGAGATTTAGACTGCATAGAAGGAATAAATTTTTTACAATGAGGGTGGTGAAACATTGGAACATGTTGCACAGAGGTGGTAGATTTCCCATCCCTGGAAATGAATAAAGACCAGATTGTACGGGACTCTGAGCCACCTGATTGAAGAAAACTGGGCTAGGTGACCTTTAAAGGTCCCTTTTCAATGATCTCTTGTTTGGGTATTTGAAACTCCTAGGAAAACTTTTCCCTGAATTAATTTTTACATTTATCTTTCCCATCTAATCTAACAAAGATGAGTTAGGGCAATTCTAGCTGCAATAGTCAAATGTTAAGCCAAGTCTCATTTTTTTTCTCATCAGCTTGTTCATTGGCTATAAGTGTAGTATAAGAATTATCTCTGCACATCAGGAAAAGAAATACAATGATGTGAGTATTACACAAAATTTGAACTGAATAGCAGACTCAATGCAATTTTAGTAATTTTCCTTTTCATTCTCAACTTTTCTATTTTCCTCTCTACCATTTCTGGATAGACATTACAAGGCCATCACTATGAATAGGATGTAACAACAGCCATCTGCAGGTCAGATAAACCCATCCATCAGCATATCAGCAAGTGGACCTAAAATATTTATAGAATTTTTATTCATGAGAGAAAGAAACCATTAATTGGTGATTAACATAAGAAGGTAATAATGAACTTAAATCTGTGTGGTACAGTTTTGTTATTACTCATTTTCGGAAGGCAAGATAAGAAAACAAAATGAAGAAATTAATTTTCATTTGCCAGAAGAGCTATTTTGTGTAGATTGCTGATGAAATGCATTTTGAAATCTGACGCATCTGTACATATCTAGATTAATTTCTCTGATATAGTGAATTATCACAGATAATTCCCAAAAAGGGAGCTTTATAACAAACAGTAAAATCTATATCAATCACTGTGTATTCATAATAACTTATAGCCCTGATACTTAATTACTGCTAAATATAATTTCTGACTTGAAATATTTTCAGCAGAGAACTCCACATGTTCCTAACTTAAAATGCAGGCTTTGTAATAAAAGTTCAAAATAGTACAGTGGATTTGAGGCTGTCATGAAGATACCTATATAGTTAGCAATTACTAAGTTTAAAAGTATGAAAATAAGTTTGATTCTGTAAAACAGACAGATCTGTTTAAAAAAGGTAATGTACTTTTAAGTGGTTGTCTTCAGAAAAAGAAAAGCAGAAGTGTCATAAAAAATTGTATTCATTGCATGTCCTCTCCTAGTTTAATTTCATTTTAACTTTAAATAAACATTTCTTTACATTTAACAACAGTAAAAAAGGCTGTTCTTACTCATTTTGTATGATTAAAACTACATTAGCAGTATGGATGTATTAATTTACAGATACAGATACTAATTGCTTAAATATTGAGTTCAAGACTAGACACTAGTACTGGGGAGGGATAATTGGTTCTTGCCATAGAAAAAAAACTATAATAAAGAACTTGAAAGTGCTGTCACATTTCACATAACAAGCAAAATCTCAGAATATTTGAAAAATATTCTGAAAGAAAATGTCTTGGGGCTTTCTTAATGAGAATGAATGTGGTTTGAAAAGATCAAATAATATCCACATATGTCAAATACAGGTTCTATTAACAGTTAGAGATAATGAATAAAATTAAAGTAGGTCATTATTAGTCATTTAGGATCCAACAGGAGGCATACCTCTTCATAACTGCTTGTTAAAATATAATTAGAAGCATTTGCTGTATTTACAAAAAAATCAATATCAAAGATATAAAAAATCAAAATGATACATTTTACCCTTCTTTAATTTTCTGGTTTGGTTTTATTAGCATTTCAGTAGTAAACGACATGTAAATACGTTAATATTGTAATAACTAGCATAGTGCAGCCACACTTCTAAGTAATACAGCAACTATAAGTAACCTGCTAGGACAGGTGGGTTTTTTCCTCTCCTCCTGAATGTGATAGCTTTTAGCAATCCACAATTGCTTATGTATGTATCGAACTGAACATACACAATTATGTCAAGAAAGAAAAGTCAAGATCGTAGGATACTTTGGACACTGAGCGAATGTGTCAGTTCTAGATTATATAAGATTTTTATTGAAAATGCGTGAAAGTCTTAAGGGATGAGAAAAAAAGAATGAAGAATCTGATATAGAAGTCGTTGTAGAAGAATTGTTATAGTCCAGCAGACGATCAGCACTTTTCAGCATTGGGCTAAATTTACGAAGCACACGCTGCTCATTCATCCATAACATTGACGCTTAGAAATGCAAAGGCTCATCGGGATGTTTGTTTTAAAAATGGATTGTGCAGTCACCACTAGATCCTGGTTTACTACTTAGAGAAGTGATAGTTAGGGCTGGTTGGTATTTATGGCTAAAGCATTTCCTGACTGAAAATGCTGATTTGTGAAATCAAATTATTTGCAATTTTTACAAATATCTACACTGAGGTTTTTTTAACATTGTCATTGTGTCATTTTGAAATTGTCAAGAGGGAAGATCTTGATTTGTATAATTTTCTGTAAATTTGAGGTTCACTTCACAGAACCATAGGACAAGGAAGATGTTAACCTAGACAACAGTAAAGGAACAGGTGAAAGTAGGCCATGCTGAAAAATGGTGAAAAAGCTGCAAGAACTCAGGGTGAGACCACTTACGAGAACAGAAATGGAATGAAAGGAGTCAAGAAATTAAAGAAATTCAGTTTTCCAATGAAAGCAACTCAGTTTTCACAGTAAGCCTCAGTAAATATCTTAAGCTTTAGGTAAGCCTGGAGGCCAGCGGATTCAAAGGACACCTCATGAACTGAACAAGACTGGTACCTACTTGACCACAGGAGAGGGGGAGAGAGTTTGTTAGCTACATATATATTCCCCTGACATCATCTTGGAGCCAATGCAATCTCAGGTGAGTTGCCCTGTTGACTGCTCATTCACTGCCCATTTACATCTGTGCTTTCACCACTGCCTTCTCAATCCTCAACACTGCAGTGTATCAGAGCACAAACCATACTGATATGGGTAGAAAAGGAGACCTTAGATACATAAAAAAGTAAGCAACATAATAATACAAAATGAAAAATATAAAATTGAGTATTGTGTTGCTTACTTTCTCCATGACATCTCTAAGGTATGGCCTCTTAACACTCAGTTGCATGATTAAAAATCAGTTTGAAGTTCAAGACAAGAATGTCAATCAAAGGCTTTGAAAAAGGTGTTCTTAATGTAATTATGTAACTTCAGAAGTTGTGGCATGGCTGTCCTCATAGCCCATGTCTCTGATAGTTCCACCTCCCTTTGGATCTTCCTCTCTTTTTCCCTTCTCTACTGCAATAAGTGAAAACTGCTTATCTCCCCTCTAAAAGCTCTTTGTGACCTATTCATACTAGTCCATTGATAGCCTTGTACAAAAGATATTACTGAATGCACTGGGACTCTTTGTGTGTGTGAGGAGCTTTAATACATAAAGATTTTCAGGGTGGGGTCCCATTATTTAAACAATTGCCGCAGTTTCACTCTTCTGCTTTTTTATTTTTAGTTTTTCTTTGTCTAATAATTTTGAGTTTTCTCACTTGTGGATTTCTTTCCTTTGCCTTTTCTCAACGCTTCCTGCATTTCTGTTTTCCTACATTACTTTCTCCTGATGCGCTTCCTTGCTAAATACATTTTTAAGGCTCTTATTTATTGGTTGCTGCTTGGCCAAATCCAGTTCTCTCAATATCTCCCTGGGTTTTTTTACAAAAGTATTGATTTTTAAGCACCCCAAAGATCAAGTGTGGCTGCAAGTTGCAATGTGATTCTTTTGCTCCTTTGAAATGTCTGAGTGGGGTATGACTTGGGTCATGAGCAGGAAGTAATTTATTTTATTCTGCTTGCTTTTTTGGCTGAGTACTTGGCATCAAAAGATCCTGCCAAAGAATAAACTCATCAGCTAGCTCGTTCTTTCTTTCTTTCACTAAACCAAGGATTACTCCTGCTCCTGTTGAAGTCAGTGCTTCCTGCAAAACAAAGGTGACTTTTTAAACACAAAAAAATTCCCTGCAGTCATCTGAAGCAAATTGTGATTACCTCCCATCATTGGCCCATACTTATTGTTGGATTATCTGGGCTATTTTTAATAGTCGGTCTTTAAAGAGGGTCCTTGAGTTTTGATGAGCCTTAAGGCATGCATGGTTTTTGTAGAGTAGTAGTGTAATGACCCTAGAATTGATAAGATGGAGGCTGAAGTCGAATAATGTCTATATGCTTCTCATGTAAGGCTGGTAAGACATGCATTTATTTATTTATTTACTAATCCTGATAAGAGTATAGAGCACAGTGGTATATGGCTAACCTGTAATTTGTTCTTGAATGGGTTTTCTAGTCCACCTTTGCAGGATGTCTGCTGTTGGTGCCCAGACTAGCTGTTTTGCACAGCCATGCCTGTGCAAACCACAGTGTGTATTTTGACCCGGTATAATTACAATATAGATGTGCCCTCAGTATCATGTCAAAAGCAACCTAGTCCAAAAACTGCCATGGTAGGAGGTTTTTTCTGTTTTGGTTTTATCTGGGGGGGGAAGTTGGTGGTGGTGTTTGTGTGTGTTTGGTTGGTTTGTTTGTCTTTAGTTCTAGGTAATCAAAAGCTCTTTAAGGAATAGTCACTTATTTCCTGAAAGCCTAACCACAAAGTTCTGATGCTTTATGATCAAAGATGACTAGCTCCGTCAATAAGCATTCTTCGCAGTTTAGACTTCTCCTACAGGGAGTTAACAACTAAATGGACATGAGGTAAGTAGCATTTTCCTATTTTACTGATCCTATGACTATATGAGGAACAACACAAATGACAAACTGCCAATTAGATATTTTTACCAATGCACAAGTCATTCCATTTTGCACTATCCCCCTCTGGGCTGCATGGTAGGATATTAATTTTATAATCATCACTTTATTTATTTACTCTTTCCCAAGCACCATAAACTGCTCTTAAAGTCAAGTCCTCTTAATGACACAGAACCTTTTATGCCCTTCTTTTGCTAATATATTCATCAAGGGAAGACTTGCATGTTTGAAGATTACTCTCAGGCATAATGAAGAAACGACAGAAAGCCTCTTGGCCTTGAAAAGAGTCATTCACATCCGTTCGTTCATTTATGCATATCCCACTCACATGCTGGTAGTGTTTTGTGACATGTATTTCTATCCCCTTATCCATGCAGTTATCAGGCACCATATGTAAGGCAGGCATTAAAGCAAGAACATCACACGTGACACCTAGTTAGTTGGTTAGAGACAGACAAAGTCGTTTCTTCTTATCTCAGCAGGAAGCCACACTACTTTGAGCCCAAAGCTTCTTGGTTCAATTTCTTACTGGAATTGATTCCTTATAAATATGAATTACTCTTCATTTGATCTTTTCTCATTTGTGGGCAGGGCAGCAGTGCCCCCCATATCTGTATGTGGAGGGTCCACATAGGTTTTCTGTTTTCTCTGTGGAAAGCAAGAAATAGGGAATTGATGCTTTCTCTACATGAGACTTTGGAGGGTGCACTTTGTCTGATGCAGCCTCATTGGAATAGGGACTTAAAAACTTGGAGGGGCAAAGGGACAAATATGGCAGATATACATTAAACCCTTTTCATCCTATAGAAATTCATCGCAGACTCCAGGGAAAATCTATCTTTAAATAGTCGATCTCTGTGACTTGATCTGGGGTCCTGTTCTATGAGTCATCATTGCACTGTCATTCCCCAGGTACGCAGGATTAGAGAGGAGGTAAACAAGCTTTAAAACTGATGATATTTGTGAAAGTGTAACATAGATCCTTCCATTTCTTTTTCAGGGAGAAATGAAACCATTATCTGCTCATTCCTGTGAAAGGAATCAAACCATTACCTTCTCAGTCACCTTCCACGGGTTTAAGAATAAGAAAGATTGACCCAGGCCCTGATCACAGTTTTGTATTGTAGGAAGTTAATTTACACTTTTGGACTTTGTTTTTATTGTAGGTAGAATGTATGTGTGGGCACACATGTTAAACCCATTCTTTGTATCTCAATAATGTGTCATTGGAGTGTTTGTATGCATCATCTCATAAATGTGATCCCTTTTAGTTTTTAAGGTATTACAATATTAAAGAATGTCTGAGATTGGAAGGCACTTCTGGAGATCTAGTCCAACTACCCTGCTCAAAGCACAGTCAGCTAGTTTGCTCTGGACTGTGTTCAGTTGAGGTTTTAAATATCTCAGGAGATGTAGGGTCTCGAGCCTCTCTGGAAAACCTCGTCCAGAGTCCAATCACTGCCACATTTTTTTCTTATATTAATATGGACTTTACTGTTCATTTTGTTCCTATTGACTCTTGTTTGTCTGTTCGCTCTGTGACCCTATCCCAAAGGATTATTTTAATCAGGTCCCTGAACAGGGAAAAAACTATGCCCTCCTGAAGTCCAAGGTTGTGATCATCTGTTCTGCCTTGTTCATTTGCTAACACCTTGTGATCTTGCAAACAGATTTGTGACTAAGACATGCAACATTTTTTGAAAGAGAATGATATATGACATCAAACACCACAGGAACACTCCATTATACAAGCAGTTATGATACCAACTGTGGACTATCAAATGACACTGCCTCTTGCTGTCCTTTGGGTAAAAGGTAGGTATATTTTCTCACTCCTTTATGGTCTTTTTTGTTGTTTGTGTTTGGTTTTTTTTTTTTTCAAGGTACATGCCCCATATTTTGACCAACATTTCTACTTCTCCTCATGTTTATGATATCTGGACTATGTATGATCTTTTGCTGTACAATGAGAATCAAATTTGCCAACACAGCCACTCCATTATCTAAATTATTGTTCATAAAGCGCTTTGAGATACCTTGAATATGAAAAGCCATATATCTAAATAAATTCTATTATGTTCTGTATAGTGCCCAAGCTGCACCAACATATTTAGTTTTCTGTATGATGGGAAGAAAATGGGAGCAGGGAGAGGACAAAACACTATTCTTAACTGTATCACACTAGCCTTTCTTTCTTCACCACACAACTACTTTCTGATGTTTGACATTCACTCTTGAAATTGTTTCAGTAGAGTTATAACTCTGTAATGAAACATGGTAAGGAACTCCTTTTAAGTAACAAGACTGCTATCAAAACAGCAGTTTCTTTTTTTCTCAAGCTAAAGCTAAAAGACATATATTTTGGTTTTGTGCATGATGAATGTATTGGACTACCAGAACTTTTCAAAGGTGATACTGAGTAGTTCTTTTTACTATTCCAGCATGCTGCTAAGATCTTCAGACCTCACTTTAGACTTCACGCTATTCTCTCAGTGCTTTTGATCTCTCCAGTCATCTTTTTTTTGTGCTATATTAAAGTGAAATTATGATCATTTTCTGAGTCTTATGCCAGTTACAGGCTCTTTAGAGGTGTTTTGTGGGTGCTGGATTGTAGATTTATGGGAT
>VZZY01013200.1:25713-39612 GCA_013400335.1 Eurystomus gularis | reverse complement strand
ACAAATAAATATTACTACGTATATATAAATAATACATATACTGTCTAGCACTCATGATACTGTCATACTGGTCAGACACTGACTCTAAGATGGACAAGCAGTGAGACAAGTGTGAGTTGCAAATCGTTGTACTCTATCATTAGAACAAAATATATTTAGAAAATCCTTAAAAGCACTTTGTACTCTTTGGAAGTAAGAGCCGTACTTTTCCTCAGTCTTTCCCATTTGCTCCAGATTGTCTGTGTGTAGAAATCTTTTCTATTTTACTTCTCCTCTTGATTCTGTTTGTAGACCAAGATTTGGAGATGTGCAGAACAGAAGTAAGAAAACAGTACAGATAACAAGAAGTAGAAGCAAATTGGGATGTCAAAAGTTTCAGGCTTAAAATCCATGTGCCCTTCTATCCACAGAATGTAGACTGGAAAACGTGAATCTGGGCAAAAAAAAACTTGATTCTGTCCTCCTCCAGAATACAGATACTTCTCACTGAGTTCAGTCAAAACTACCCAAAAGTATTAGGGCTTCAAATGCAAGTATTAAAACTGAAATTTTCATAATCCCACATCATCTTGTGGACTTAGTATAAGGCTGTATGATAGGTTAACCATCCAGAACAGTTCAGCCCAGGATGTGACGAGGGAAAGAGTACCACAACACAGGAAGATGAAGTGAATCTCTCCCTGGCATATCTTCCTAGTTTCTGGAAATGCTGGCTTTGATAGCAAAGTTAAACTATGCTAAAGTCACTCTTTCCCCTCTGAAAGTATTTGTTTCTGAATGCCTTTTGCAACTAGGTAGCATGTGCAAAGTTCCAAAATGTCTATCTCCTTCTGAGCGCCTTTCCCGCTGACGGCTTTCTGTAATCAGCTTCTCTGTATTGTTTCCTCTTAAAATCCTCTAAGGGTTCCTCAGGTCTACTGTCACAGAGATTACTATCTTTATAGATCCATTAAGCATGCAGTAGTTGATTGACAGTGTAATCCACATTTTTATGTGATTGGGTGGCACCTGCCTCCCAGGAGTAATGTGTTCAGGAGTACATCTTTTATACAGAGATCAGTGATAAATCTCACGTTTTCAATCTTGATATTTAGCCTGGGAAATTGACTCTGCTTTTTCTGTACTCAAGGGTACATTTTTAAACTTGGTTCAGGTTTTGAGGAAATCTTGTTAATCGCTTTGGGCTCCTCTGTAAGTATAAGAGGATTTTGGATTTCAGGATTTTGTTTGATTTGTTATGATAACTGTGATGTATAAAAACTGAATAGTCATTTGCATTCCAACTGGTATTTAAAAGAAATCCTGCTTTATTCATTGCAGTGGGACAAGTCTAATCAGATTGTGAACATATCCGTGGCTGTAACTTAAGCAAGGTGACTCAGTGTCCTCATGTGTTAGTTTCATGGAAGAATACACTAGCAACAGGCTTCCTAGAGAGGTAGTCAATGCCCCAAGCCTGTCAGGGTTTAAGAGGCATTTGCACAATGCCCTGAATAACATGCTTTAACATTTGATCAGCACTGAAGTGGTCAGGCAGTTAGAGTAGGTGATCACTGTAAATCAGTTCCAACCGAAATATTCCTTTTCTATTCTATTCTATTCTATTCTAGTCTAGTCTAGTCTAGTGTAGTCTATTCTATTCTATTCTATTCTATTCTATTCTATTCTATTCTATTCTATTCTATTCTATTCTATTCCATTCCATTCCATTCCATTCCATTCCATTCCATTCTATTCTATTCTATTCTATTCTATTCTATTCTATTCTATTCTATTCTATTCTATTTGTGGTTTGGCTTTGTTGTTTTCTTTTGTTGGTTTGTGTTTTTTTCCTTGAGGGCAGCCACCGGGTCAGGTAGGGATTAAATCTGGGCTTTGTAATCTGAAGTTTAAGTTGAGTGAACTAAGGCTGGATATGAAAGAGCTAGAAAACATCTGCATGTATCCAAAGATGTAGATTTTTCTGTAGCTGAGAAATAATTTTTAAAAACCCTAAAAATAAAATAAATACAAACCTGACAAAGCAAACGTATCTCAAGTAAGTCCAGTAGTTTCTTACATTGACTTTTGTGATATTCATCATCACTTGCTTTACATAGGTGAAAATGTCTCTACAGCATGGTCATTTATGGCTGATTTAAGACCGGTTAAGTCTTTTTGTAAAGTATCTTTTTACAGCTGATACACAGATATTTTCAGCTAAAATGGTGTAAATTAAAAGCCTTGTGCAGCCAATGGTAGAAAATAAGAAGGATTTTTATGCTGCTGACTTTACTGTTTCCATGATACACTCAAGATTGCCAAAACTTTAGGAGGTTTGTAAGTGTAAATGTCACAACTTCTGCAGGCATTTTAAATGAGTTATTCTTATCTTAATATTCCTAATGGTTTCTGAAACTGTGGTGTTCAATCAGAAGAGAAATAGCAGAGTTGTGTAAATTATAGCAAAGCAGAGGAACATTAGAGTTGTCGGTCTCTTTCAAGCTTGGCAGGTGATATTACTGATTAGACAATCATTTTGCAATGCCTTTATCCAGTTTTTTGAAGCTACGACGTATCACAGTGGCATTGATTTTCAGGTGGGGATTTTTGATGTTTTAAGTCAGGTATCTCATTTCCAGCTGTGGCCAGTTCCTTATGGTTCAAAGGAAGGTGAACTACCCTTTGTCTACTGTAATAATCGATTTAGACAGTTGTGCAATCCCTTTTCTGATAGCTGCAGGCAATACCAGCAAAGGTAACCACTCTGCTGAAGCGATTTCACTGGCTTTGTAGACGGATTAGTGAGCGTACTTGTCTGTCGACAAATTAAAAGTGGAAAGATAGCACATTGTCCCTTTTTTACTGCTTAGCTTCTGACAATACATTTCCTATTCTGCACCTTGACTCATGTTAGCAACCTTCAGCTGACCTCTGACAAAATATTGAGACTGAAGCGTTCGACTCCGGATTTCCTCATCTGCCCTTCACTTATGCTTAATTACCCTGTCTTGCTTACTGTGTCCCAGTGGGCTGAAAGGGAAGGACCCTTTGCTCAAGAGTCATGATTGCTTAAATTGTGCCTCCTTTTCCCAGTCAGCAGGAAGGGAGAGCACACTGTGCAATGTCAGAAAGACTGCACAGGAACAGCAGCATCAGAAGTAGCAGAAAAAAAGCAGGTTTTTAAAAGCAGTGCAAACTCCTAAATGAAAATGAATGCTTTGCTTTGAAGACTGTGGTGCTTTCCTTAAGCAGTAGCAACAGAATAATAATCAGAAGACAAGAATTTCATTGAAAGCTTTCTCATAAAATATAGTAAAAAAATGTTATTTATTATAGACTGATCTATCAACACATGACCTTTATGAGCTTAAGTGGTTGTTAATGTAGCTTAGACTAAGTGAAATACCTAGGGTTTTCTCTATGCATGCCCTGGTAGATATATGTATTTTCTCAAGGAAATCCTTGATATTCATAACTTTGAACAACCAATAATTTATTTCATTTCTTCTTTTTTATACTAAGATGTTAATAGAGTAACATGCATCCTGAGGTCAGGACATACTGTAAAAAAACATGTAAAAAAGATGTCACCATAAAGTAGTTTTTTTAATTACCATGGCAGCAACAGACTTGGAGCCTAAAAGACAAAATTCTAATGTTGCAAGTTGTATGCACATGCTTAATTTTACTCAAAACATCTTTCATCAAATCATGGAGCTTTGTACTTGAGTAAAATCTACGTATCTTTTTTTTTAAAGCTGTACATCTACTATGTCATATTTTAACCCTACTAGGCAGCTTGATCACTACTGCCCTGTGGGATGGGGGAGAGAATCAGAAGGGTAAAAGCGAGAAAACTCTTGGGTTGAGATAAAGACAATTTAATAGTTAAAACAAAAGCTGAGCACGTAAGCAAAACAAAAAAAGGAATTCATTCACTACTTCATATTAGCAGGCAGGTGTTCAACCATGTGCAGGAAAGCAGGACTCCATCAAGNTATCAACACATGACCTTTATGAGCTTAAGTGGTTGTTAATGTAGCTTAGACTAAGTGAAATACCTAGGGTTTTCTCTATGCATGCCCTGGTAGATATATGTATTTTCTCAAGGAAATCCTTGATATTCATAACTTTGAACAACCAATAATTTATTTCATTTCTTCTTTTTTATACTAAGATGTTAATAGAGNGGAAGACAAACATCATAACTCCAAACACCACCACCAGCCAACCACACCCTTTCCTTCTTCTTCTTCCAGCTTTATATGATAAACATGAGATCATATGGCACAGAATATCTCTTCGATCAGTTGGGGTCAGCTGTCCTATTTGTGTGCCCTCCCCACTTCTTGTGCACCCACAGCCTACTCACTGGTGGGACAGTGTGAGGAGCAGAAAAGGCCTTAATGCTGTGTATGTGCTACTTAATAACAGTGAATACATTGGTTATCAACACTG
Source organism: Eurystomus gularis (assembly GCA_013400335.1). Classification (NCBI taxonomy): domain Eukaryota; kingdom Metazoa; phylum Chordata; class Aves; order Coraciiformes; family Coraciidae; genus Eurystomus; species Eurystomus gularis. The sequence continues at coordinate 35,172 of VZZY01013200.1, read as the reverse complement.
TTTTGCTCATAAAACTGAAACATTGCCCTATACAAATTACTGTGAAGAAAATTAACTCTATCCTAGCCCAAACCAGTACATATTGGTTCATTAAAAACTGCCAGCCACTATTGCTGGAGCTAACACTTAGACCAATCCTCTACATTGTTAATGTCTTCCAATAGTCCATACTGTTATATTGCTATCCTTTTGATGAAAGCCATATAATTACTGAGCCTCCAAACATTTCCTTGGAGAAACATTTCCTTGGTCCAAAGACCAATTCCCAGCAGCTAGTTTAGAGTCTACAATCACTTATAGTGAATGCAAGTTGTTCTGCACCAGTTATCCTCCAACCCAGAGAAAGGACCCAGGAGCTGTTAAGTTCACTAGCACAGAAATAGGCTATGTGGTCTTATGAATATATGAAATGCAGTCTGCTAATAACTGAGGAATAATTAAACTTACAGTGTATCTTATTGCTTGTGATTTATGTATTCTGTGTGTTGTTGGTCACCTTCCAGAGGCTAAAGAGATAATCACAGATGCAGTGGAGATTTCGGAAATGGTTTGGTGTGAATCACTATTTCTGGAACAGGATAAAACTTGAAATTTCTCTTTAGTATCGCCAGCCATGTGCTTCATAGAGACTTGATTGAATTGATTGAATTTTAGTATGACTCTGCGTTGCTAAAGATGCTTCAGGAAAGAAAGTCGAATCACAAATAGCCTGTAAGTTTACTCGAAATCAGTTTGAAGCTAGTTCAATGTTCTTGGGTTCTTACCGCCTGAGTTTCTCTATGTGTAGTAGAAGAACTGCATATGACAATGTACAACCATTTTGCTGTTGCTAGTTAAATGTTTGGTTTATGGCTCTTCAAGCAACCTTGACTCACATGTCATTTTGCATGTGTCCAATGCTAGTATACAATATTTAGTGTAGTTTTACTAGAGATAGTAAAAAATAGTGCATCAGTGTCCTACGTTATATGAATATAAATCTATTTCCTCTTTTTATCCTCTAAAAGGCCTTTCTTAGAAAATCTTTGAAAGTCATTATTTTTTTGAGGATTACACCAAACTTTATAGGTAAAATTCACTCGGACCAACTGACTAACAAAGGGGTTTCTTTAATGACAAAATGTAAAACCAGCACATGCATAGCATCTGTCCAACTGAAACTAAAATCACTTTCAGGGAAACTCACCTGCTATAGCTATGTCTCAGAGGTCTAGAGAAATGGGACTGGCATAGAATCCTGCACTTGATGTCAGTGAATGTGGTTCTTTGTTGACTAAAATTCTTATTTTGGAGCTACATATCATGTTTTTGAGAGGACACCAGCAGTATGGAGGATTAGAGTTTTATCTTTTTATCTGGCTTCTTTAGTTCTTAGAACACCCAGGGATTTCAAGACTAAATCCATTTTCCCTGTAAAAAAAGTGATAAAAATCTTGTTCATAACTGGTGAAGATTCTCCCTCACATACTGCATGTTTTACTATGCAGGGAATATGACTTTACATATAGGTTACAGTATCTGTAGTGAGGAGAGCTGGCGCTGGCTATAAGGCTTTTCAACCTTAAATTTTAGTTTCTTTGGCGAGTGTGATTTCATCATAGCATGCTATTTTAACAAGACTCATCAGATTCATTGGAATGGCACTTGCTTTGAAGGCTAGGCATATTACAACATTTTACAACATAAGAGTTAGTAAATCACAACACTCTCATTTAAGCTCTATTCTTCTCATAAAATAGATAAGCATTAGTGGCCTCTATATTCATGCTTTTTCTCAGCTGCACAATTTGTTAAGGGTCTTGGGGAATTATCCGTAGTAACTCTCAAAGCTCTTTCTGAGTCAGTATTTAGCAAATCAGTTACTCCCAATTTAAAGCTTCTTTTTCTTCATTGTTTGGTACGGTACATGACTTCTTAGACTCATTTGTTTGTATTTAATTTCCAGTTTCTGCAAATATTCTACAAATAATTTGTTTCACCTCCTCCAGGGCTGTTAATTAGAATTACCCTTTCATACAATTTATAATTTAATTGCAGGACGCTTGCTAATTGTCTCTATGTCAATGGTTGCATGTTTAGTTTCAGCAATTGTTATGTCTTTCTCAAATACTTCTTAACAATAATTCAAAATACATGAGTCAAAGTGTGTGTTTTTCCAAGCATGACATTATTACTAACTCAGATCTTCCATGCTGTTGTAACTCTAGCACAAGAATGGCATATTAGCCTAGGGGAGCAGTTCTGGTTCTCAACTGTTCATCCATGGGAATATTTATTAGTTTGAACAGAGTAGGACTGAAACTTTTTAAGGTCAAAATATTTTCACATTTTCCACTTACATTGGAGAACTGAGGCATTTTTTCCCTAGTGTTATTTCTAAACACCATTTTCATTGCCTTAACACTGTTTAGTAACAATTCCTTTTTGGTTTGCACTTTCTTCTGTCTGTTATTACGATGTCATTAACTATAAAAGGCCACCATTCCCATACATAGATCAGAAGCAGTAAACATCTGTTGCCATCTCTACAAGATGCTGAATTTTCCTGGATGGATGTTTTCGGTACTTCTTTTCTACTGCACTTTGCTTTAAACTCAGATTTTTTATGATGTTTTTATGATTGGCCACACTTTTTTTCTGGCATTCTGCTTTATTCAAAAGACTGCATTTTCTTTCAAAAGATGCACTGAATTACACTAAATGCCTGTAGCCTCCTTTTCTTCAACAGTTCTGTGAATAGCTTACATCTTTTAAGTCTGTCATCCTGATTACCACATTTTTTCCCACATAGCATCTGAGACAAGGCTGATCAATAGAATGATGGTTACTGCATTGCAGTCTGCGAGGTGGATTTGCAGCTTGGCCTCCATAAGGTTGTCATCATCAATAGCAAGGGAATGGTTGCGCAGCTGATTTGCAGCAGTTCTCAATCTGTGTTAATTAAATCTGTAGTATAGCTGCTAGGCAGCCAGATTTGCAGCCCTCCTGGACAGTACTCACGTACTGTTTCAAAATATAGTAATTAAAAGCAACATGTAATGACTAACACATATATACAAAATTAACATGATTCTACATTCTCTTTTTAGGTCAAGCAAGCCATCTGAATGCCAAACTACTGCTCCAAAATCTTCCCTTCTTCTCTTATTCTGTGTAGTTCTATCTGACAACCAGGCTTCAAGGGGCAGATCCCAAAAATCTATTCCCATGAGTCAAAATTGTTTCATATAGTTTTATTTAAAAAATACCTATGAAACATCTGATACAGAAACAACTATCAATCTAGTTTGCAGTAGAATCAGAAAAGGAGATGTCTATATTACATTTTAACATAAATCATAAATCCCTTTGGCTACGTCTAAACTGTTATTTGTGATTGAACTTCTCTGTGAAAAGGCATTTTTTATTTGTTTAGATACTGATATTTGGCTAAGTCTGTACCCATGTGTATTATGACTGCTTGCAAAACCATAAACATGAATTACAAGGAATAGAAAACTCCAGAAACAGCTGAACCCAGTAAGTAGCAGTGCTAAGAAGCAGTGGCTTGATGGGATGTTTGAGACAGAGCGCAGGCTACGCAGCAGGCCTTTCTCTGGAAAGCTTCTGCACGTACTCTAGTTAGTGATGTGTGTGTTTAGGTGGAGGAAGATCCAGTCCCAGAAATCAACTTGGGAATTGTTGAGTCACGTGTTTATTGTCCTGTGGATGGACAGATGTAACAGAGAAAAACAATAACATTTGATTTCCGAGGAAGTGGGGCTCACACAAATACCTTGAAGTTTTGCAATAGCACTCAATCTTTTGAACACAGGTTTGGTAACAATTGGCCATCTGTGGCTGCTATCCTTATTTCTATTCTTAGTCTGTTTATCCTTGAAGGAGTGACATTACTAGGGACAAGGATCTCACTCCATTTAAGTAACATCAGCCCCCTTGGATGTGTAGATGAAATGTCACGATGGGATCCTCTCCTTTTTTTCAGAAGACACCATCACCCTGAAAAGCGCCTTAAGCAACTTGAACATCTTCTGAAAACCCATACAATTCTCTCTCCCCTTGGTACCTTGCTGAGGCAGTAACAATATTCTTAACCAAGGGCAAGAAGACGATAAAGCAGCCAGCTCAGCCTTTTCCTTTTTCCATCACAACACTGGGGTGACTGAAGATAGTTTTATCTTTTTATTTCTGTGAAAGAGATAGAGAAGAAGGGCATTTGCTAAAGCACAGTACTAATGTGTTTTCTCAAACTGAGGCAAGATTAGTCAGCTCTGGGCTCTGCAGTGCAATAAAGCTAACTAGAAAATTACCATGATCCTATCTTATATCTTGATAGCATCAGCACTTGATACTGATATTGTGGATTGCTGCCACTCTTTCCTAATGCAAAGTAGCACATTTAATCATGCTGATGCTGTTAAATGCTACTGCTCATCTCTAGTCTGCAACCACCATGAATCTAGGACTTCAGCAGGGGAAAGTCCTGTGCCACCCTAGGGTAAGTGGCACTGGAACAGAAACCAACAGCACTGATCAGGACAGAAGCACGGGTGTCTGTTGGGCAGGTGTTATACAAGAGCAGCTGTGGGTCTTGGTGTGAACCAAAATGTTGCATTTAGTAGCACATCACAGATAGAGGTTAAGACTTATTTTAGACACAACCTTGAGAGGAAAGTAGAAGAGAGATCACTCCTTTAACTGCAGATGATGACTTTTGGCAGAAGCAAGCCTGGAAAAGGAAGAGTTCAACATAAAAGCTTTGCAACAGCCAGTTGAGGATTAAGATGAGCAGGAAGAAAAGTTGATGTCTGCCTCACCATTTTCTTACAGAGCTTTAGCCTGAAAAAATGTGGCTATCATATTTTACATGCCTGATTGGAAACTTTGCATCCTGCCACTGAGGACCCTCAGATTCTTATTCTCTGTATTTGTAAAACATTTCTGTTGTCTCCTTGAAAGACAGCTGATCAGGGAACAGATATTGCATGTATTGTCCTTTATAAATAGGTTCATCAATCAGAATTCTTGATTTATTTCTATTGAATAGTTTAATTCTAGCAATAATTTATGAGGAAGCAGTGATACTAAATTTATTTACAAAAAGTGTTTGTTAGTCAATTAGAACAACAAGCAAACTGCTGCAGAGTATAAAGAGGCTAAATTTTTGTATAATCTGTCATTAATAATTTGATTTGCTCTAGGTGTTTAGTTGTATGTGCTAAACTATTAAATATTATGTACATTATTATAATGTACTTTGATCTATGCTTACAGTGAAAAGGTTCTCATTTTCAAGCTAGCTGTACAAACCAAGAGGCATTTAAGCTACGTATTGCATGGTACTTTAACTTGTAGTATAATTGCAATAGTATTTATAGGACATAAATAACTCTATAATTGCTAGATTTTATGGCCTACATTCTAACTTATAACAATTACACTATTACAGAGTAATTACATGAATTAAATTCTTTGTGCACCACAAAAACACGCTTTCTTGTATTTTGCGTCTACACACTGTGCAAAATCTAAGAGTCTTTTTTACTGTGTTAAGCTGTGTTGTTTACTGGAGTGGCTCAGATCTAATACTTATTCTTCATCGTGCCAGACAGGGATGGATATGGATGTAGATAATCTATAGATACAGATTATATAGAGATGTGAATAAATATATATAAATTCCGTGAGTATGTCTGTCTCCTCATCAAGTCTATTGCATGTGAAACCTTAACCTGTAGAACTCTGAGCTGCAGGCTCACACAGTGAATGAAATCGTTTGAAAAGAAAAGGGATTTCTTTTCTCTGCCAAGGTATAATTACTAAAGTGATGAATGTTCCTTTGAAATAGAGTTTTTAAAAAACATTTAAAAAGGCAACCAAAAATTCACAGACCACCAATTAAGAGTTATTTGCCTTTGTTTTCTCTCAAGATGTTTTGTTTCACTGCTCACCTCCCTCTGCATTATACTAGCACAAGTATTTTTGTACTTGCTCCGTGTAGTTGCTGAAAAACAGCTCAATAGAATTACATTAGTTATTTCTTGGGATTAGTTTGCTCATTTAGTTCTTTGGCACAGCTAGAAAAATATCTGTGCATGTATAACACAGGAATTGGATAGGGAAGATGGGGATACAACCTACTGGAGTAGGACAGGAGGAGTGGCTATTGCTTAAACCATCTCTAATAGTCGAAGAAAGGCATCTATAGTTCTAAGTACTCTGATGAAGTCACATTATCTCTTGCTTCTCAGGTTTCTGCACTTGTATGCCATATGTAAGTCTTCCCAGGTATGTTTTGAGCTTTATGTTACGATCTCAGGCACATGACAAAATACTGTACTACACTGTATCCACAACTCCATCCACACCATCCAGCTCCATACTCAGAGCATGCCCTTCAATGCCAAGGATGTTCTGAATGGATGCAGTGAAATCTATAAGTGGTGGCATTTTGAGGGTTGAGGATTTGATCTATAGCCTTTTCCCATCCCTTCATACTATTGAAATCCAATTTAAATAATAATTTGCTGTTTCTGAAAAGAATGTAATCAAGGAATAGGAAAACTTATGGAAAGGAAAAGTCTATCAAGATTTTCACCTCTTGGTAATCACTTTGAGGCTCACCGAGGAAAGTAGTAACCAAAAGTTATTACTATTTGTGAGTTCTCTGAGGGCCTGTGCAAAATGAGTTAGTGTTCAGCCCAGTGGACAGCCTTAATTACTATTGCTCTGTGCTTGTATATTTTTCAGCAAGAATGTGAAAATATAAATAAAAATTTAGGAGATAGTGGAGGGGTGTTTGAACTAGAAAGTCATGGTGAAGTCTCATACATTTTTTGAACAGAACTTTTTTTAAGTAAACTACAAAGGCAGTGACTTTTCTCTTGGCTCTTAGGTCATGAAGAGACACTTTTGCCCATTTCTCTCCAGCAGAAAGGTTTATCTCTTCAATACTGATCTGAAGGAGGATTTCAAAGGCTGAGAGAGTAATTGAGCTTCCAGGTCCATTCAAGCCTCTATCTTTCAGTACAGGAGTATAATTTTCTCTCCATCCTTCTCCACACTCCAGTTGTTTACAGAACCTTATATTCCTTTCTTTCTTTTACTAATGCGGTTTCTAGCCCTTTCTGAACATCGCTTTTGCTTTCAGTGTGCAATTGTCTCTTGAACTCCATCAGTGCTCATGGTCCACTAAGTGTCTCAGTTTCCATTTTTATTTTGAGCACATTTTTGTCTTTCCAGTAGCTGTCTCTATGCCCTTCAAAATCTTATACATCTTAATCCTCTAATCTCAATTCTTCATAATGACAATAAATCTGAATATTCTCTACTATCTTCAAAGAGTACTTATAACCTACAGGATGCTTCATTAGCCTTTTCTTACTACTTTGTATAACTTCCAAGTATTTGGTCTGCTTGCTTTAGCACAGTGCCTAGATGGATGTACAATACTCCAAGGAGGGTCTCATTAGTTTTGTGTATAGAGCACCAGCATCTAAAATGGTCTCTTCAGATATATTTTTTCCTACTCTCTCTTTGCTGCAGTCCTTTCTAGTTTTCAGTTTATTTTTTTAATTGCTGCCAAATTTGAAGCTGATGTTTTTACAAACTTCATCATCAATCCTGCCAACACTGGTAGGTCCAAAAATGGTACAAGAAGTCAGACATTTCCCATTCCTGATAGACTTATTTATCAGTGGAGATCAATTCTGCTTTGCATTCACAGGAGACTTGCTTTACACAGGCATGGTGACCGGTGCTGTCTAGAGATTTCTAATGTTCAATGTCCTGGATGACAGATGTATGGAAACTCACTAGACAGTAGCATAAAATAAACTGATAATAGTTTTCTGCTAAAAGTGATCTTCATGACCAGATCTGTTAGCTCTCCATCAAATGTTCTTTTTTTAGACAAATGTTAAAATTTTTCTATAGCTTTGATTGTCCTTAAGACAGGTGGAAGAGGGAACCTTCTCAAACTTATGTAGCCATGAAAGAGGTACTGAGAATTGGATCTCATCAGAACAATTCTCCATTGTGTGTTGTTTGAGAGAACTATAGCTGCATGATATCACAGAAGATAAATCACACTTCTTAAAGAAAATTAAGTATTTTGCTATCAAAGATTTAGGAGCTTTTACTATCCAAACAACCCTTAGAAGTCAGACTTGCCAATGAAGCAGACCATCAGGAATCATGAGGACATTTTCAAATACAATTAGGTTCCTATTGAGCTGGTTCAGCCATCATTGTTTTATGCTGCCAGCAGTTGCCTGATCATGCAGGCCAACACTGAACTCAGCAACATCCCCTCAGAAGTCTTCTTTCAGACAATCCTGTCACAGATTCCCATGGGCCCACCTCTTCCACTGCCCACTGTGGTGCCAGCATCGCCTGCTGGACACAATGGACAGAGATGGCTCCCTCAGTGGCCCTTCACATGGAAGGACACCACCATGAGAGCTCAGCAAGATGCAACTAGCCCCAACAGAAGCCACACCCAACAGGAAACTCCTACAGCTGATCGGCTCCTGGTTAATATAATCCTGGCTTTGCGCATCACCCCAGTCATGACCACCTGGTTGAGGGCAGAGCCACAGGTGGGCCAGGTTCTGCCTCTGGAACATGAAGCCAATAAGAAAAGCAAAACATTTTGCTAGGGTTGTGACTCATTCACAGGTCAGCTCCAAGTTGGGGCATACAACTTGGGCCCCAGCACTTCAGTTCCTAACTTACTTAGTGGGCTCTTGTGCTCTAAATCATATAAAAGGGTATTCAAAAATGATTTATTTTTTTTTCCAGATATATGCTTTGATCTCCATTGACTTATTCTGCCTGGGCATAATGGGTGTGTCATGGTTTCATGCTTTCTGCTTCTGGATGTAGATTTGAAAATGGCATATTCCCATGTTCTATCACATGTACATTTCAGCATGGAGCTAGATCCATGAATAGAGGGTCTGTCCCCTTTTTTATTACTGCACTTCATAATATCTCCTTCATTTAAAAAAAATCGCTGTCCTGGGTTTGGCTAGGATAGGGTTAATTTTCACAAGAAACTGGGTAGGGCCACAGCCAGGGTAGCCAACCAAACCAGCCAATGGGACAGTGATACTATACTGACATCATGCCCTCTGTATAAGGGGAAGGCTGGTCGGGGACATGCATGGATTGGATTGGGTGGTTTTGCGAGCATTGCCTTCTATATAATCCATTTTACATATTATTTCATTAGTATTATTGTTATTACTGCTGTTTCTTCTCTCTTCATGCTGTTCTATTAAACTGTCCTTATGTCAGCCCACGGGGTTTTGCCTTTTTCTCCTGATTCTACTTCCCACCCCACCAGGTGTGTTGGGGGGTGCAGTGAGTGAATGGCTACATGGTGCTCAGTTACTGGCTGGGCCTAGACCACCACATCGCTCTTTTTTTTTTCTCTTTTTTTTTTTTCTCTTTTTT
>VZZY01013200.1:5898-25692 GCA_013400335.1 Eurystomus gularis | reverse complement strand
TTTTTTTTTTTTTCCTCTTTTTTTTTCTTCTCTCTTTTTTTTTTTTCTTAAGGTGCAGAGTGCACTTTTAGGTTTAGATACTGTATTTGGATGTGCAAACTTGGGTGTTTTACCTTATTAAAATAAACAATTTACCAAAACTTCCTAGTCTAAAACTAAATCATTCACATAATTCCTGATAACCTAAGCTTTCAGGTCTGTTGCTATTTGTATCTGCTGAAAGTATCCTGAGTACCTGTTTGCATTTTGTGCTATCTGAATGTACCAACTAACACTTAAGGGAGTTCCTAAAGTTAATTAAAATAATGGTCATAAAAAATAACTTGATATTTCAATTCTGAGAGAATTTTGATTCTTAACCACCTTATTTCAGGCTCTCAGATGAGCTGTTGTTTATGCCTACAGATGTTTCCTCTGTGAAACTACATCAAAGAAGTTAAATATAATATATGCAAATATCTGCATTCTTCCCAACTTCAAATACCTCAAAGGTGGTGCTACTATCAGTGCACTGAATTAGTATGTTTCTCTGGACAAGATACAATAAAGGTGAAATTTCTTCATTTCAATATGATGGAAATGTCTATTTAAAAAAGAAAAAAAAGTGACTATTTTAACATGATATTTAAGCTCTTATTACCTTAAAACTTTTCTTCATCTTCCAGTAGGAAAAGTTGACTTGTTTTGGGGAATACTAATGTGGACTGCACTGTCTTTAGCATATTTTCACTTTTATAATGGAATGTCATATTATGCTCAAGGATTTTTTCATTTGTTATATTTTATATATAATATATGCATGAAATTTTCACATGAGTGGGATTGATGCAATATTCTAGGCTAAAAGTGTTCAAAAACTTTCTTAAGAATGTTGTTATATTAGCAAAAATTTACTCATTGCAGGAAGGCTAAGTGTTACAATCATGTTTTATAAGTCTAAGGTTGAGGTTTGGCTTAACTGATTTACCCAAACAACATCCAACCACTCATTTGAAATTGTCTTATGACAGAAAACAAAAACTTAGAGAATTCTGGAGCTGAAAACTGATTAAAATACCTTGAAATTAAAAATACATGCATTAGCGTATATTGGATATATAAAGGGAATTGCTGATTTCCTTGGTAAAGGAATAACTGAAATAAACCAGCACCTGTCATTTAATCACCTTAAGACAAGCATAGTAATGTATAGAGAAAGATGGTGGAAACTGTGGAACAAGAGTCTTAAAAGCTTTTGCATAGTTCAAGATACTATACCACCACATTATATGTTAATAGTGGTATTACCAATGGTATGCATATTCTCACCATCTTGCTAAATTTACAGAATCTCAGAATTACCTAGATTGGAAAAGGCCTTTAAGATCATCGAGTCAAATCATTAACCTAATACTAAGTTCTCCCTTTGAAGGGAATATAATGGATGTCTTGCATTTCACTTTAAGAAAGAGGAAAAAACCCATGTGTTATACTTAAAATAGGTTGTAAGAGTACTGTCAGGGATTTGTTTTTCAGTGAACATTTAGTGTATACTAAGTGAATATTTGCAGTATGTGCTGTGAAACATATGAAATAGGGGCCAAAAGGTGGCAAGTAGCATGCAGATACCTGAAAATTTCTTTTATTATTTTATTCTGCTGGCAAAATAGACAAGAACCTCAGAGATGTATCATTTTACTCCCTCCCAACTTGCATTTCTCATGCATTGCATTATACAGCTGTGCAGTTGTGTCCCTGTTGACACTGGGAAACTGATTAAACCAGCTGGTTTATGGTTTCTACTGGTTGTAGCTGAGTATATTCTGTTCTGTAACATATGGCACTTTAGGGCAGTGTGTTCGCACAAAGCATGAGAAACAGAGTCGGGTTCATGGTGTGTTCATTTGCTAAAGCATGTATTTGTCCTTACTTTTAAACTGACTGGCTGTGAAAGTCTTGTTTAAGGCTCTTACTTACAATTATTTTCTGTATTGTTTACTAAACTTATTTTGTATACTGTTGATGGTTCTCTGTTGACATCCTTTGACTTTCAGTGCTTCTCCTACATTAAGTCAGTACGGGATAATCCTCAGACATTGTGTGTTCTTATATTTCATATTTCTACCATGATAGAGATTAATATAACGTAGAAGCCTTTCTGGTCTGTGGCCACTCCCCTTTTCCTAAAAAAAGAGGTAAAAAAAGGGTATTTTAGTTGTTGGGATTTTTTAATTAGTCTGACAATAAAATTATGCTCACATCTTAGGCTTTCTCCCTCCTTTAACTCTTCTTACTGTTTTAAGTAGGTTTCTACCACGAGATCTTATACATCATGACATATTAGAATGTTATTGTGTTTGTCATATTTGATTCCCCTTATTTTATGTGCTAATGAGGACTGTTTGTTACATGTTATAAGTCTGTTGCTATATTTATTGCAGACTATATCCTTATTTATCTAGAATACATTTCTCATCTGCGTTTCAAGCATATCCGGGTGTTTTAGTCATTCTTTTCTTCTACATCTATACTCTCGAATTTGGAGTAATCTTTACTCTCTTTCTCCTATATGTAGAAGAAATTATAACTCATTTTGTTGCTAAGAATAGAAGTAACGGTATATCAGTCATCCTATGTATTTCGTTGTATATTGAATTATGACTAGTTGATTAAACATTTTTAAAAATCTTTTCTTCTGTAATATATATTTTATTATACAACCACACTTTTGCTTTGAGTTATTTTGTCCTACAGCTAGTTCCTAGCATTACAGATTCTACAACTTAGAGATATATATACACCTTAACTTACGGATAATCATAAGGGACCTTTCACTTGTGGTTTCTCTAGGGGTTCTTGTCTTACTGATTTATCTTCTTTGAACTATAAAGCTATTACCTCATTCATTTTTCTCCTAAGCAATCCTGTCTATAGGATGATATATCCTTCAACATTTTTCTGTATTGATTTTCCTTTCCCCATTATATTTCAGTTAAACACTTTTGCACTCCACTTCTATTCATAACTTTGTTTTTTAACAATTCCTTAGTATTGTCATGATCACTTTATCAGACTGGATGGAATTGCTATTGTCTGGGAATGAAAACTGAAGTCTCGCTGCAGTCTTAAATGCCCAACAGCTGGAAAATTCATACAAGCAACAAAACTCCACTAGGTTTTCTCAGATAATTCTCTTTGACTTGTTTCAGAATTTACACCATTGATTGATTTTGCACAACTAATTTTTTTACTCTGAAATATCCTCAGATGGCAGCTACAACCACGCAGTGACCCAAAACACCTGTGCTGTCTTCTACTCCCTCACAGTTACACTGCTGTCCTTCCTCATAGAGAACAGAAAATTATTCTGTGGAACTGGCAATAGCTGTTGAATTAATTCCTCTTGAAATCTTAACAAACTGACAAAATAGTAGCTTTTCTTGCAACTCCCTATACTTACCCTCACATATGGATTTGCAAGCTCTTGTTGTCCTTCTGTACCTGAGGAGATAACTGCTATGTATGTTTATGTTTTATGTTTTGATATCTGCTATATATTTTTGAAATTTAACAAGTTCTTCTTCCTAATGTTTTTCCAATGGAACCCAAAAATTTCTTTGCATTTACCTCTGTGTTTTGTGTAGCTTGGGTGATGTGTGGGGTTTTTTTCCCTACCTGAAGTACATATGCATTCTTATAAATAACCGGCTTTTGACACTAGGTACTTCTATGATCTGAGGAGGTTAGTAAGTTGTTGGTTAAACAAGCTTATTTTTTTAAGAAAGAATAGTTTCACTAATGTTACTGGAAGACAAAGTCACTAGTATCTAACAAGGTTGAAAGAATTTAATCTTAGTGATTCAGTAGAAGTCATTAGTTGTCCTTTCTTCACATTTTCTATCTTTGTACTGAAAAGTGGTGTTAAGCTGTTCACCAGCAAAGATGAAATGACTTGTCTTGAAGTCAAAAAGATATCAGAGATATTATCAGATATCTGTTAGCTTTTCTACCAGCCTCATTTTTCTTTCCAGCAATAGGCTGGGAGTATTTTCTGAGAGAGAACAATAATCGTCAATAATGGATTACAAGTCTGAAAGCTGACTTTGAACAAAGTGGTTGGAATACTTTTTTGCTAATGACTGAGTCACTTTTAATAACTTATAGGTAAAACTGTTGTTTGATTCCTGTAACTAAAAATAGCCAACAGAATTAGCCTTTAGGAGTTATTCCACTGCTATTATTCATTCAGGTGGTCATACTGACTTCAAAGGGGCTACAGAGGCCTATGCATTATTCAGTAAGGCCTGCAAGACTGAGCCTTTAAACTTTCATTATAATACACTAAAGAGTTTTTTTTAAAGATATTTTAATTAGAAGGTTGAGCAGAAGTGTCTATGTAAGACATTTGATTCAAAAATAGCCCTATGAGGTAGACAGAAATTAAGTATAGTGCTGTTATCTCTCTCTTGCAGAAAAATAAAGTGACTTGCCCAAAGCAGGGTAAGTGACCAATTTTGGAGGATAAACATAAATAAAGGAATTCTTGATTCACATTTCTACACGAAGTTAAAAACAATATATAGCAGTTTATTTTTCTTGTCTTTGTTTTTAAAGTATATGTGTTATATGAAGACTGATTTAAGCTTTTTGCAATTAAGTTAAAAATTTCGATCACTTTTACCTTCATCTCCCCTTTCAAATTTATTTTCAGTCATAGCTTATTCATTCTGAGAGGAAATTAATTTATATTGTGGCTCTAAACTAAAATTTTAAACAGTGAATTCCTTTGAAATTTATTGCGATGAATTTTCCTTAAACTGTGCAGAGGAAAATATGCACCATAATCTGGATTATTTCTCTTTAGAGAATCTGATAGAAAATAGATTTGTGCACCACTATGTTCTGAATAATCTTTCTCATTCTTATTCTGTATAAAATAAATTTGCTTTGAATTCTATTTACTGAATTAGTATTGATAATCATTAATTATTAGAATAATTATAGTTTGTTGGTCTTGTAAACTCTTAATGGCAGTATCTTATCAATAAGTTGAAGAAATTCTGCGTTTCATTTTATTTATCAAAGACTATGGGCTTGCTAAATTTTACTTGGTTGGTTTTGCAGATGTAGACAGAGGTGTAAGTACTGCCTTGCCACTTAGCCTCTGATAAAATACCTGTGTGCTTGAAATGTAATACATGTGTGCAACAGCATCTGACTCTTACACTGATCCATTGAGAGTTTTGCTTTCATCTATTTTGGCTGGGACAAAAGAAGAATCTTTGCCAAGTAGAGTCATGGCACCATCCTCTGCAATCAAAACACCTGTGCTCTGTTTCCAGCCCAAGAACAAATAGATTTCAGTAAATCCCAGTTCTTTCCAGCTTTAATTTACTGAATAAATTCATGCTATGAAAGCATCGCTGATGATATTGGCAACCAAAGGCTTCATGCAGCCACATATTTGCTTCCCTCCAATATTAGAACCTGTGACGTAGGAGTAGTATAAAATGCTTACCTTCTTTCTGGATGTATTTGATAGAATTGTATGTAATTTAAAGTAATTTTTATGATTATATTATGTAAATAATATATATTTTTATTGCATAAAATGTAAGCACACTCCTTATTTCCACTTATTTCGTAGTGCTTTTGAGACCTGATGTAGATGTAGCACAGCTCTGACAAATATTCTCTTATGCTTATACCAGTGAGTGGTTTTTTTGATAAGATATCACAATCTCATTTTGCACTGTTTGTAGTATGTTTGGTACCAAATTGATCAAGTGCCAGTTCCCCAGTTGAAAGCTGTAAGACTGCACAGCTTCTGCATTGGAGAAAATGCTGTTTGCTCAATTCCATCTCTATCTGTTTGAGCTTTCAGCAGGAGAACTAACTAAATGACAGTTCTTTTCAGCTGAAATAGACTCACAAATTACTGCAAATTGAATGTTTGCTTCTAGTAGATGGCTTTTCATTGTTCTGTATTCTCTGTTTTACATGAAGGCAAATCCAAAAGCTGAGAATTTTTACTATCTTTCATCCACCTCTACATTCTAGGCTTGTATGGTTTTGATTTGGTAGAATAAATTCTGAGTTTGAAAGTAAAATTTATATTTTACCTTAGAGCAGTTCTGAATTCAGCTTCTGCTTGGTTCTGTTTTTATTCAACTATCCAAAGATTTGGTGTTTGTTCAATAATGACATGTCTCTGTAATGACATAGCTCACAATGCATTCTGCAGCAACTTTCTACTTTATGTGTGCACTTTGTTTCTGACTGAATAAGTGTATGATGACACCAAGAATACATTAAAAAGGGAAATTCTGTTTCACCTTATGAAGACCATATGTTATCCTGTGACCTAGAAACTAAGGAGAGTTAGAATAGCAGATCATACACTGCATCATAGCAAAAGTTAGTATGCTACAGATATATGCTACAGGTTTTTGATTCAGATGCTGGTAAGGGTTTTAAACAAGTGAAGATAATTCCGACCAAATGCTTACATTTTTTTTCCTGCTTCACCAATACACTTGAACTTCACCGAATACAGTGTGGACAACATGACAGTAGGAAAAATTATAAGAAGGATTACTTTTCATAATCAAATATTTTATTATTAATAAATCAATTAGACTTGAGAGGATTATAAAACCTTTTAAAAATAAATTAGGAGATTGTAGGAATGTGTTTGAAGAGTAAATACAATTTTTTAAAAAAGAGTTTTTTATCTGACAAGTACTAATTCTTCAAAATAGTTAGCCAATGCTCATATCTATCACTCATTCTGAAACCACATCTCATTTCACTATATTTTCTAATAGTGCAATCTGTTTTCTGAGTTTTACTTCTATTATATTATGGATAACATGGTCAACATCAATAAAGATAATTTAATTTGAATTTGCTTGATAAAAACCATGTTATTAAACTTTTGTGTTTATTGAGAAAATAGGAAAATAGGCAATTTATTAAAAAACATTCGTGAAGGTTACTCAATTTATTAACAGTCAATTCCATGTTCATCTTAGAGTGACTGTCTATATAAAGTGCCTCATTCGCACAAAGGTTTCAGATTAATAATGTCTATTAATGTTGTGGAATGGAATAATCATCACCAAGGATTGGTGCCTAATATAAGATTTCTACAATGTGTATCTGTGCAATCTAACCCTGTCATCCTGGGTTTCCTTTTTAGTCAATAGAGAGAGTAAGGCACTTTTATGGAATGCTGCAGGTGACTTATTTTCAGCATCTCTGTTAAGATGAGATTCTTTCCACATCCTAAGTTCTACTGTCAATGTTTACTGTAGATTCAGATGTAATCCTCTGCTCTGTGAATATCCACATTATGGGAAGAACTTCTTCAAAGAAATGAGCAACTTTGTCCCTGTCTCAGTCAAGGGAGGCACTCCCTTTTCTGAGGGGTACTCAGTTATTCCTTTTAGAGTTACGTGGAGCCTACTGATCCTGACAAGCCAACAGGCAAAGATCTGTGAAATATTAATGTGATCTAGTAAGATATAGGCAGTTTTGGGGTTCTATAACAGTTGGGACACTTGAAAAAATATGGTCTAGTCACAGTGTTCTGTGTTGTTGCTGTATTACCTTCATCATAGGTATTAGCTGCTACATACAGAAGTGTCAAACCTAAAAGGAATGTAGTCTTTGTCACCCTCCCCTGCACTATATTCTTCTAAATGGGCAAAGAAAGAGTATCTTATCTACTTCTGTCAGATATGCTATTCAACTGAGTCATCAGAGAAAAAAAAAAACAGTTTAGTATCTTATGATAAAGATGATTAAGAGCTGATCCAGTTTAATAACTCTAGCTACCTGAAAGTAGAGTCTGTTCTAAGTTACTTACCTGTGCCCTCTCCTAGATCATATTAATCTTAGAAAGCTCTAAAAGAGAGATGAATCTTCACCTAAACACATTTCTGTCTTTCTACTGAATAAAGATGGAATATGAACTACACGTTTAACTTTTATGGTGTGAAAGGTAAGCAGAAATATTCCAGCCATGGAGTATTTTTCTGAGATTTGTCTGATGTGAGTTGCAAACTGCACGTGAGTGGTCCATCCTGATAACAAGTAACCCTATGAAAAAACTGTCTTAGCTAAAAAGGGATTTGATGGTGGAGTTCCAATACAAAGAAGAAGCCAGAGAAACAGGAACAGGCTGCAAAGGAGGTATTTAGAAACACTGTCTGGGCATGCAAAAGTGGTCCTAGGAAGGTCAGTGCTCATGCAGAGTTGATATTTGCAGCTTGAGTTGCATAAAGGACAAGATCTATTACTACCTTAGAAGCCAAATGCAGAACAAGCAAAATAAGAGCCTATGGCTGAATGGGGCAGGTTGTATAGTAAAGATAGACACTGCCTAATACTGGTGGTCAGGAGAAGGTGGTGCAGTGTGGTCTTATCAAGTTTGCAGATGACAACAAAAGAAGAACAGTCAATATGCTGGAGAGTTGTGGTGCCATTCAATCTAGACAGGCTAGTGAAATGGGCTGATACAAATCTAATGAAATTCAACAAGGACAAATGCAAAGTCCTGAACCTGTGAAAGAGTAAACTGCAACAGCATAGCTTGGAGGCTGACTGGCTGGTAAGCAGCTCTATGGAAAAGGCTCATGAGGTTCTGGTGGGCAGCAAGCAACATGAGACAGCAGTGTACCACTGGCAGGGAGGTAGGTGTTCAGGAGCTCAAATTGGATATAAAAGAAGTTTTCCCATTAGGACAGTCAAACTGTGGAAGAGGTTGACGAAAAAGGTTGTGCACAATCCCTCCTTGGAGATTTTCAGGACCACCTGAAAAGACCTGAGTAACTCTGGTCTGACTGTAACGTTGGCAGGCTTTGAGCAGGAGATTAGATTTAAGACCTGCTGAGATCCCTCGCAACCTGGATGATCCTGTCATTCTATAATTTTCTGTTTCATAGGAAGGAAATTCTCATAATCTCTCCTTGGTGACTGGCTCTTTAAACTGTTCAGTAAGATGAAAAAAGACCATCAAAAAGGGTAAATATGAGTGAAGACTGGACTCCGCTACTGCTTCCGGTAGTCAATATCCATGCCTATAAGGAACAGATAGGACTCTGTCTTTGATGTTTTTTATTTCAAGTGTCTATCAAAGAAGATCAATTTTGACCCCAGTGTCAAATTTACTTCAATTCCCAGGTGGGTTCTTCCTTACTTGTTAGCTTTCCAACACAGTTCAGAAAACCTTTCCCTTCACTAAGAGCACAGTGATCCTTCATCACCGGTCTTCTCATTTCATGCAAGTCTTCATATATGTCTAAATATATGAGAGGATACAGGGCCATGGATGTAGCACTGAAAGGAAGTTTAGTAATGAGCTGATGCACTAGTGAAATTGAAGCAGATGAAAAAGAGAGAAGTCCCCTCTGTTATACTTAGCCATAAGATAACTTCAGAAAACTACTAGCAACAGTTGGGAATAAGACCTTATCTCCCACACACTGTACCAACAGTACAATGTTTATCTCTGAAACAAACACAAAGATATAACACAATCTTGTTTTATTAATGTATCTCATCTGTCTGTTTTACTGATTTTAAAGGTAAGATAAGTCTTATTTCATTCCAGTTTCCCAAATTGTCAATACGTGGTAATCAATGATATTATGAGTCACTTATTGATCACATACTGCTGACTTTTAACAATGAAAATAAATAACACAGACAGCATTTTAAAGTGAAAGCTTAGCAAAAGTAAGTGAGGGCTTGACAGGGGTTTGTATTACAAACCACATCTAACCAGAAGTCAGACAGTGGTTAATAGGAACAGTTTGATTTTCAGAGGTACAGACCACCAGCAACTGTGTGTGAAACCAACAAAAACCATCTGCACTTTACATCTTTCAGAATCAGATAGTATGTATTTGACAGATTGGAAAACCTCTATGTAGTTTAACTTCACCTACTTCTTAATGTCTATATGAAGGATTAACATGATACTAATATCATATTTTCTAAGGACTTCACAGCTATTAATTGCATTTATTAATCCTTATAGCACTCTTGAGATGTATAAAAGTTCTATTATCCTTGCATTAGAGAGTGAACTGAGGCACGCATAGACATTACAGTAAAAACCAGTGGTGAAGCAAGGAACAGAACCTATGCTATAAGAATTTCAGACTAGCATTTTCTCATGTCTTACTTCCCCATGTGATCAGTTATTTCCTTCATATTCTTCTGATTATGTGAAACTGCAAATCTGTTCATAAATGAAAATGCATCAGAATATCACTGCAACACTTCTCAACTTTCAGATTTTCAGGACAGATCTCAGCTAAGTAATTCACTAATATGTGCCTTGAGTCTTGCTTTCTATTATAATAATCTTGCTATATGTCTTGATAAATGTATTTTTTATGTTAGCTCATTCATCTCAGTTTTAGTCTGATGTTTTACTTTCTTATTGGTAGCTCATATGCTGCTGATGTGTCACTTGCATGTGTTTTAATCTTACTACTTTCTTATTTTTCTCTGTCTTGTTCAGGGTAGGCAGGGATAGGCAAAGGTAAGACCTAGGACATAGGTTTAGATTGTAAAATAGCAGTGCCTCGTTAAACTAAAAAGAACTAAAACCTTCAAGAAGTGCAATTCCTTGCATTTACAGCTTCATTCTATATCTGTCTTTTTCTGACAGCAGTTACAGCAGATGTTATACATCCTTACAAATAATTTAGACCCCTTTTATATTTTCCATGCTTTTCTTTTTTTTTTTTTTCTGTGTTATCTCATTCCTGCACCTCTCTTACTGTGTGTTGTAGGAAATAGAGTGTATAAGATTTCCTGAAAATATTAGCATTTAACATAGGAGCAGCAGGTAGAGGAGAATAGCTGTTACCCAAGATTACTTCAACATCCTTCTACCTCTTTTGAGTTCCCCATCATTAAGCATCAGTTTTGACTTTTGCATAATTCCACCAAGACATTTTTAAAAAATCACTCTCCTTTCTGACCTTGTTTTTCATTCTGCCCACTTTGTTCTGTTCTTTCATTACTATCTACCCTCCTTTTTATTTCATGTTCTTTGAGGTTCCATTCCATTTTTATGAATTCTGCTACCTCTTCCCCTGAGCCACGTGCTTTAACTACATTATGTGACTCAGTAGGAGCAGTGTAGCAATTGATTGGTAGTCAGTCAATAGTTCAGCAATTCATAGGGAACTGCTGAGCACCAAATCATTGATTTCCTCCCCACTGATACCTTCACAGCTGGTTACCTTTTAATGTGCCATTACGGTTAAAGGGAGACAGAAAATGGAAACTAAATAAATCTACATGTATATTACATATAGGTAAAGTATCATATATTTATATGTTTAAAATCTTTCAATTCCAAGGAAAAAGCAGATAAAAACTTGTTTTGGTAGCATGATCACAGTCAACAAAAAACAGAAAACAAATCACAGGGAGGGAGGACATCAGATAATGAAATTCGTTAACTCTAATATTGAAAAATGTTGTGAATTTTTTGCTGAGTGGTTGTTCAAAAAACTCCAAAGAAGTTAAATAATGACTTTTAATCAATTCTATTAATTTTGACATTTTAAAATTATTTTTCTTTTTGGGTTTTGAGTAGGAAAGAAATCAAACTTTTGCACTTCCATATATATTCTTGATATGATCTACATGATATTATCTATCTTCATCTTTGATTCAGAAATTTTTTAGAGCCATAATTTTCAAAGGTCTAAAGCCTTCAGTTTAGCCTCAGAAAAATAACAAATCAGTAACTAGTCTCCTGAACTTTTGAAAAATCTGGCCTTGTCTTGATGCATGAGAGTTAGATCTGAAAGTGATTGGAAAATCTCTTGATAGAGAAAAATACCCATCTCCAATAATGTTATTCTCCATTCCATTTTCTGTAGACATTAACTTTAGATAGATTTTAGGCATTTAAACCTATGGCTTAAGCTTTTAACATGTTTATGTCTAAATTAGGCTAGTTGAGATGAGAAGAATCCCTGACTAATCTGGTGGCTCTTTACAAAGGAATGACTTCATTGGTGGATAAGGGAAGAGCAAGTGACATCATCTACCTTTAATTCTAAAAGGCCTTTGACATAGTCCCATACAACATTGTTGCCTCTAAATTAGAGAGGTATTGATTTGATGGATGGACTATGTGATGGATAAGGAGCTGGCTGGATGTCTTCATCCAAAGAGTTGCAGTTAATGGTTTGATGTCCAAATGGACATCAGTAAAAAGTAGTATCCCTTGGGGATCTATTTTGGCACCAGTTCTGTTCACTATCTTTATTAATGCTGTAGACAGTGGCATTGAGTACAACTTCTGTAAGTTTGCAGATGACACCAAGATGAGTGTAGTAGATATGCTTGAGGGAAGAGATGCCATCCAAAGGGGACTTGGCAGGCTGGAGAAGTGAGCCCATGCAACCCTCATGAAGTTCCACAACACCTAGCGCAAGGTCCTGCACCTGGGTGAATGATGGATTGAGAGCAGCACTGCAGAAACAGTTTATGAAAAATCAGACAAAAGCCAGCAATGTGTGCTCGCAGCCCAGAAGACCAACTGTATTCTGAGCTTCATCAAAAGATGTGTGGCCATCAGGTGGAAAGAGGTGATTCTCCCCATTTACTCTGCTTTCATGAGACCCCACCTTGAGTTCTGCATCCAGCTCAGGGGTTCCCAGTACAAGAAAGATGTGGACTTATTGGAGTTGGTCCAGAGAAGGGCCACAGAAATTATGAAAGGCCTATGAAGAAAAGCTGATAGGAGGAATTATTGACACTGGAGAAGAAAGGCTCTGAGGAGACCTTATTGAGGCCTTCCAATATATAAAGGGGTCCTATGAAAAAGATGGAGAGAGGCTTTTTGTCAGGGCCTGTAGTGACAGGGCAAGGGGCAATGGTTTTAAACTGAAAGAGGGTAGATTTAGATTGGATGTAAGATATTTTTTATGATTAGAGTGGTGAGACAGTGGAACAGGTTGCCCAGAGAAATTGTGGAAGCTCCATTCCTGGAATTGTTCAAAGTCAGGTTGGCTGGGGCTTTGAGCAACCTGTTCTAGTGGAAGGCGTCCCTGCCATGGCAGGGGTTTGGAACTAGATGACCTTTAAAGGTCCCTTCCAACCCAAATTGTTCTGAGATTTTAAGAATCTTACCCAGCTAGATTATTTTTATTTTGTAC
Organism: Eurystomus gularis; assembly: GCA_013400335.1. Taxonomy (NCBI): domain Eukaryota; kingdom Metazoa; phylum Chordata; class Aves; order Coraciiformes; family Coraciidae; genus Eurystomus; species Eurystomus gularis. The sequence goes on along the minus strand of VZZY01013200.1, from coordinate 12,517 downwards.
TTACATTTACAATCTTTGTAAAAAATTCCTCTTCTTATATATACTCTGTCCTAAATGAGCCCAATCTGGTTTCATATTTGAAATACTTATTGATATATTCCATATGCTTTAAAAATATGTTGTGATATAGGATTCTTGAACTTGATGTGAAATCTCTATGACAATATGGAGAAAATACATAGGAAGAAAGTGATAGAACAAAATGTGTTCTTCAATGAATCAGTTAATTTTCTGAAAATTGAGTGTTCAATAATATACACATGTATGCTAAAAGTTCTTTATCTCAAACCAAATATCTTTGTTCTTCCCTTCATTTTAAAAGCTGTTACATATATGTAAGCCACCTAGAAGTTGAGATGTAAGTTTATGTGAAGTAAGGAAGAAAATACAAACTTAAATTAATAAGATTAGTCTGTCTCATTTCTCTCTTTTGTAAAGAACTTTGTACTTCAGTTATAGGAATTAACATCAGGTACAGAAAAGAAAGTTACATTTCCTAAAGTGGACCTTCAGAGTCTACTCCATTCAGGTACAATCTGCTCCTTAGCTGTGGAATGGCTCCCTGATTCCTGTCTCTGTTGAATAATCTAACCTTTTTGCAAGATGCATCGTCTCACATACTGTCATCAGGAGAGCTTTTATGAGATGTTCAGCTATTCATCCATGTCCATATTTTTATGCTTTCAAAGAGTAATTGCTTCTGAAGAATAATTTAATCTGCAAGTAGCCCTACTTATTCTACTGATAATGTTATTAAAATCTGTCTCTAGGTTATGGTACTCAAAATCAGTCACTGCCACTTGAAATTTCCATTGATTCATAAGTGTGTTAACATTTTTGAGTATCGGTGACAGTACCTGTTATTCAAATGTCATCTAAATGGTACTGAATCATACACAAAACAAGTTGGAAACATTACTAGCCAAAAAAATTCAGGTAAGATTGTTAACCTGTCTCTTAGCATTCACTGAAGTAAAACTGTAAGAGGTCACCAGATTGCCTCGGTTGTTGTTATTTCAAAGTTATTACAGGAGTCTCTTGTAATTAAATGAAGCCTATTATCCCATGACTATATGAAGGCTCACACAGTAAGCATCTTTAAACATAACATCTTATTTTAAACATACTAAAACACAGAATGTAATGAATGTGTTGATGACAGGACAAAATAGACAGATGGAAATTCTTTATGATCTACATGTTGGCTAGGAGGCAGCTGCAATTCAAATTGCTTGGGGTGAAAAATAATGCCTGTATGAAATAGAAAGAGGAGAAAGGCAGAAAGACCAGCATGATGTTCCATGTTCCTTCATAGACTGTATGGTTTCTATTCCTGGAGGAAGAATCACCATTAATGGTGAGTTTTGGTGCTTTGGGTCATGCAAAATATTGCCATAGAAATCTTTTGCCTCACACTGTGTTTGAACCTCTCCCACAAATACATCATATATACTTCAATGATGTATTGCATCACTTATGTCATTTGTTATGTCATTATTATTTCCATTTAATTAATTTTAAACCAATATGTATTGACATATACTTTCCTTTAGATATCTACAGTATATATGCCAAGAGATAAAAGCTCATCTATAGTCATTCCATATTTAACATAATGTATGAAGAACATCAGCATAAGTTTCAGGTTGTGTTTCCACTGTTTATTTTATCATGTGATTAATTTTGTCCTAAAAATTGCAGTTTATTTGTGGTCCTTCTTGAATTGTCCTGATTTTCGCTGCCTGCTCCCTTTAACTTTCCCTTTCCCTTTGTTCTTTTGCTTCCCTACGCTCAAATCACATAATTACCAATCACATTGGACATAAGAATTGTTTTCACCAATCATATAGGTGATTTGGTCCAGACGTTGACCTGCTCAAGCAGGTACAGAGGAGGGCCTTGAAGATGATCAGGTGGCTGGAGCACCTCCCCTATGAGGACAGGCTGAGAGCCCAAAGAACCTTGAGGTTCTTTGCATTTTTATTTGTTTTTTCAGGCGATCTACTTTTATGCCTGGATGATACTGTTTTGAAAATCAAGATATAGTCTATGGTTTCTGATATTCCCTTTCATTATTACCAATCATGGATGTTTCAAGGAATGTGAGGATGGTAAAGGAGATGTTTAAAGACCATATCTTGATTGTAAAGGGTCTCAGCAGAAGCCTGAGTGAGGTTTACATATGTGCAAATATGTGTGCGTGTAATAAAAAAATATGCAATTTGAACATGTAAGAATGGCAGATGTAGATAAGACTGAAGTTTATTGAATCCACCATACTGTGCCTGGAAGCAGTAAGTAGCAGGTGCTGAGGAATGCTGTAAAAATAAAAAAAAAAATAATAATTAAAAAAAAAATCAATATAAGTGTTTCAGATTACATACTGTTTTATTTTACTAGCATTTCTACTGTTTTGGGGTGATTCTATAAATGCCCTATATCTTTTGAGGTGAAAAAAAAGATATTTCTGTCCACTGTTTTTATTGGTGTAATCACTACAGTTACATAAGAAGTGTGAGATGAGGTGCTTTCAGTAGAGACATCATTGCTGATTTATCATCTACAGTTTGGGTCACTCGTATTCAAGAAAGACTAAATCAACATGGAATTTGAGAATGGTCTATATATACAGAAAACTTACCTTTAAAAAAGTGCACTAGATAGATCTGATCTGCCTAAATAAGCCATCTAACTTGCAACTAGGCTTTGGATACCTAGTGAACTATAAAGTGATCCAAGACAGTGAGCGTATTTATGTGAAGAATAGCTTTACTCTTCAAACTACATTATAGGATCACTTTGATTTCTGTAATTACATTACATTTTGGAGAAGTCTTGTTCAAAAGCTTGTCAAAATTATGCAAATACAACATAAAAATACCTCTAGGTGCAAAAATATCGATCCTAGAAAGTTATCCTATGAATGTAGTCTTTACTTGTTTAGACTAAAATAGTAGGCTGAAGTTCAACACTTTGAAATGTTTTCTTGAAGGGCATGTTTTCCAAACTTTTGAAAACTTTGATTGTTTTCTTCTTAACCTTCTTTAAACAGCCTATACCTTTTTTATGTGGCTATCCAAAATCAGATACAGGCAGGTAATGCCTTATTAATGCTGAATAACTCAGTGTTTATGACTTCGGCTTTGAAGGCGGCATTCATATTTAATTATGCACAGTATATTATTTTCTGGGATGATAGTGCTGACTTAAACCAAGCTTCAGGTCTCTTTTGAGTGACCTTTGGAACTTCAATTTTAGATAAATAATTTTTCCTCCCCTCTGTTAAGAAGCTTTTCAGTAATAATTAATATTACTTTTTCTCTTGATAAGCTGCTTCCTGGCTGTTATTTCCTGACCTTTTAAAATACTTTTGTTTTGCTTTTTTACTATGGAAATACTATTTTTTTTTTTTTCTGTTTCCATAAGTGATTTTTTTTTCTACACAAAGTATGTGATTTATACTTCTTGAAATAATTTTCTGAACCATGTGGCTTTTTCTTGTGCTGTAAGAGTACCTGTCTGCAGTTCACCTCTATTCTGAACATCCTGAGAGAGAACTGTCATTAAAACTAAACCAAAGTAAGGTACCCTTAAATTATTTCAGGATTTCTCTTGCACTGAGATGTTCATTAATGGTACTTAATACAGTTTATAACCTCTCAAAATCATCTTATATTAACCCATATTTGTTTTTATCATTATTAGAATTCCCAAACTATTCCTATAGGTAGTTTTATCTACAAAGATTTCCTCCATGGTTTATTTCTTTATATGATTGTACTTTACAAACTGCTTTTGTCTGTAGTGATGCTCATTTCACTGATTTTTGAACTCTTCCTGTAGTTTAAGGTTTTGCTTAATCTTTTTGCAAAAAATATGAGATGTCTCTCAAATTTGTATCTTCACATTTATGATTTGTTTATTTGACTTTTCAGTTCAATGTGTAGCTTTAGATGAAAGTGTTAAATAGTATTCAGTCTCAAATGGATTTGATGTGAACTATACAGTATCCATCCCACTGTGCAATACATATGGAGATTAAGGAAATTAATCATTGTACTGTGAATTTAAAATTATTTGTAGATGCTTAATATATTCTCTATGACAATGTAGTGATTTTGATAATTTCACTACCATAAAATTAAACACCAACAAACTCAGGGGAGCTATTACATTTATAGTGCTGTGATTTGTTCAGTACTTAGCATGAACAGCATGCCCTATGACCACGACATCTGTATTGCACGTATATTTTTTAATCCATGATGGAAGCTATATGCACAATTTGTTCCTGGTGATTTTCCATACAAAACTGACATTCTTTTTCTGTGTTGCTATTTATCAAGTACTTTTGACAGTGTTGGTTTGCAAAGAGCAAGCATTATAATTTGGTATTACAAAGAATGCTTGTGAAAATCCAGTGAGGCATATGACTTCTTTTTCATCTAATATGGATGATAAAGGCAGTTTTTGGTTTCAGGAGCAAAACTCTTCTTTTTTTAAAAAAAAAAAAAAAATTCTTTCTGGTTTTTAGTTTCTATTGAGACATAGATTCTATTTTACCCTTTAGGAATTCCTCTGTCCTCCAAATATTACCAGATGACCACTGCACTTTATAAAATCTACCGAACTTCTGGAATTTCATTTCACAACTTCCTAGGGAGCACCTTCAAATTACCCTGAATTCTCTTTGTTCCTTAGCCTGTATTTCACATTTCCTTATTATCTTAAAATTCATTAAATATTCCTTTACTTTTCTTTTATTCACAAAATAGAACCAAAGTATCAACTGCCGTGACCTACACTGGTTTTGTCACCTCCTGCTTCTTTCATACTAAAAATACTTGTTCTTCTCCTTTTCATTCTGCTAATAGTATTTCATTTTGAGGCTTCAGATTTCTAACTCTGACTCCACAAATCCGCACTATTCTTTTATACTAGCCATCTCTATTATTTTATTCATATCCACATCCCTTGATCTAATGTCAATTTCTTTTTAAAAAATACTTTTCAGCATTGAGATTGTTTCCTGTAATTATTATAAAACTAGAATTTCCCTTCCGTTATGTTCCTTTTCTCAACTTCTCTCATTTCTAGGATATCATACAGTTACACTGTTTCTTCCACACGTCCTTTGTACAAGTCTATCATAATTAAGTTACTTCGCTTATGTTTTTGTACTAATGTAATTTAATGCCCTCCACGTTTCAAAATTATTGTTGTGTATAGCTCTGAGGTCCCAAATGAATCATGTTGATTAGTACTAAGCTGTTATCCCAGCTGCTGTTTCCATTTTCTGGAAGAAAATATTTCTCACAAAAAACCCTCATTTAACTGCTGAAGCCATATGCCTCCTTTTGTTCATTTTCCAAGAGATATGTAAGCAATTAGAAGGTGATTGCACTTGTTGACCATAACAGCTTTTCCATGTAGCAAAGAAACTTATTCTTTGCTAGTATTAATAGCTGGTAGAATATAATAATATTAGCAAAGATTAAATTATTTTGAAAAAATTTTCTTTTTTTTTTTCTGTTAAGAGCTCATTGAAAAGTCAAAGTTTCATGTAACATTCCACATCCACAGAGCCTACTATCTAGCATAAAACATTATTAAGGGTCTTAATTTAGAAACAAACAAATGTACAATAAGTTGGCCATTCAAGCTCTCAAAGTTATTTTGGGCCACAGAAGGTGTCTAAACTAGTGACCCACGTTCTAGCTAGCAAAGCCTTTTACTGAATCCAATATAAGGGAAAAAAGTGCCCTAAACCTCACATACAAACTATAATACAAAAATCATGCTTAAAGACATATAAATATTGATAAATACAATCTTCTCTGTGCCTAATGCATTTTTGTCCTTTACTGTGTCTGTTCTCCTCCCCTAATGAACTATTTCCTACATTGTCCTTCTCCCTTTATTGTACTTCTAAATCTTTGCTGATTTGACTTTTAGTGTTAGACTTGCTTTAATTATTCCTGAACTGAAGGTTGCTTTAATCAGTAGGTTACTTTAATCAGTATCATTTGTACAATTTCCAAGTTGTTCTATCTTTTCAATAGATCAGTATAAAATCATAGTATCACAGAATGTAAGGGGTTGGAAGGGACCTCTGGAGATCATCAAGCCCAACCCCCCTGCCAAGCAGGATCATAGAATCTGGGCAGGTTACACAGGAACGCATCCAGACGGGTCTTGAAAGTCCCCAGAGAAGGAGACTCCACAACCTCTCTGGGGAGCCTGTTCCAGTGCTCTGTAACCCTCACAGGAAAGAAGTTCCTCCTCATGTTGAGGTGGAACTTCCTGTGCTCTAGCTTGTATCCATTGCCCCTTGTCCTATCGCAGGGCACAAGTGAAAAGAGATTGCCCCTTTCTTCATGACACCCAGCCCTCATCTATTGATACACATTAATTAGATCCCCTCTCAGTCTTCTCTTCTCCAGACTAAAAAGCCCAGGTCTCTCAACCTTTCCTCATAAGGCAGGTGTTCCAGTCCCTTAATCATCCTCGTAGCCCTCTGTTGGACTCTCTCCAGTAGTTCTCTGTCCCTCTTGAACTGGGGAGCCCAGAGCTGAACACAGTACTCCAGGTGAGGTCTCACTAGGGCAGAGTAGAGGGG
>VZZY01013199.1:0-20249 GCA_013400335.1 Eurystomus gularis | reverse complement strand
CCCCCAGGTCCTTTCCCTGGGGCACTTTCCAGCCGCTCTGCCCCAGCCGGGAGCATTCAGGGGCTGGTTGTGACCCAAGGGCAGGACCCGGCCCTTGCCCTTGTTGCCCCTCATCCCATTGGCCTCGGCCCTTCACTCCAGCTTTACTACGGGTAAAGCTGGTTTCATGATGAAGCACAAATGCAGTTAGAGCAGAAGGGGTGAGTCCAGAAGGGTGCTGGTCAAGTGCTCAGCACCCACCTCTGTGTGGGTAACAGGCTAGAAAAGCCTCGGAGAAGGTCTTGGGCCACCCATGCAACGTGGTCTGAGGGCACAGCAGAGCGTTTTAGGGTCTGATCTGCCAAGACAGGAGGATTCCCGGGTTTTAGGGTTGTACCCGGCTGCTTGGACTTGCTCCCAGGTCGACAGTGTGGGGAGACCCGTGACCAGAGGTCTGCCGTGCTCCGCAGGGTGGGCTTTGCAGGGGAGTGGCTTGCCTGGAGCACGGGGACCTTACAGCATGAAAGGGTTCGCGGTGCACCCCACGTGCACACGCGTGTGTGTGTGTGTGTCTGCATGTCTCTGAGTTACACGCTAACAACTAAACCCGCTGAGCGTCCGCACCGCCGCGCACGTGGTTGGGTGCAGCCTCCCTGCGAGACCTGGTCCTGCTCGGGAAAGCGAGTTTCTTGCATGACATCGCTCTGCTCGGGGCGTGGATGGAGGAGGGCTGCCAAGGGGGGAGCTTGGATGTGTTCGTGGTGGGGAGGGGGTTTTGGGGTGGTTGTTTAAAGGATTTCGGCATTGACAGGTCCTGGTGAGGTCAGAAGCGAGGCAGCAGGAGCTTGTGCCAGCCCAAAGGGGTTTGTCAGGGTGTGGAGGAACATCTGTCACACCTTGTACGTGCAGTAAACATGAACGGATGAAGGTGACAGACGGGCTCTGTGGCTGCCCGTGCAGAGGGAGGGGTTCTTCAGAAACTGCCCCAGTAATGATGCCGAAGGGCAGGGTCAGGTTCTGTGCGGGTCCCGCGCGTGTGTCCGGAGCTCTTGCCGATGGAGCAATCTCCAGTTGCTGCTCCTTGCCCTAATTCTTGGTTTGATGTCGCAGGAGGAGGAAAATCTGCGGTCTCAGGTCAGGGACCTGGAGGAGAAGTTGGAGACCCTGAAGATAAAGCGAAATGAAGACAAAGCAAAGCTTAAAGAGCTCGAGAAGTACAAGATCCAGCTGGAGCAGGTGCAGGAGTGGAAGAGCAAAATGCAAGAGCAACAGGCTGATCTCCAGAAGCGTTTGAAGGAGGCCAAAAAGGTGAGAGGCCCTGGATGCTCCCGACCTGGGGCTGGTGGAGGGAGAGGTGGTGCCAGCACTAATTCAACTGCTGAGGGCGTAGGGTTATGAGGTACCAGCTGGGACTGCACTGTGAGCTGCCCTGACTCCTGTCCCGTGGGCACGTGCCAGGTCCAAAAGTGGCCTCTGACCTCGCTTATCGCCGTTCTCTCCAGCATCACTGCTGGTTTAGGTGCTGAGCTGCCAGCGCAGATCCCGGACACAGTCAGTGCAGGTCCTGGCCACGGTCAGGCTCTGCTGTACGGGTCTGGTCCATCATGCAGGGGCACACGCAGCTTGTCCTGCAGCTGAAGGCACAGGACAATCCGTTCCCTGACCGCACGAGATGCTGGAGTAGGCAGAGCTTTGGGGGCACTTGGTACGGTCCTGCCAAGGTACCGGAGACCTTGTGTGTCCCAGGGTTTGCTTTGCTTCTGCTGCAGCCTGGCCCCGAGGCAGGGGTATCCGATTCCTCCATCGCTGCACAGCTCGGGCTTGTGCAGGGTGAGAGGAGTTGACCTTAGGGGTGGTTTCCTTTGGAAGTGTGGATGAGGAGTGCGGTGGCTGAGGAGCAAGCCCACGCCTCAGCTTGCAGGGTGGGTGTCCGAGTGCGGCAGCGGCCGCGTGTGTCCGCTGTAACCTGCCCTTGCCGGTTGCCAGCGCTGTGGGCGGGCACCAGTCGGGCTCCAGACCTCTGACAAACTGCCAGTCCCGCTTTTGAAAGCTTAAGTAAAGCTCCTGGAGATCTTGCAGCTGTCTTCAAGCACTGGTGGACTCCAGGAGCTTTGGGAGTATGGCCGTGTGTTGAGGTTTCTGATCCAGCTGGGAGAGCCAGCCCTCCTGGGCTGCCGTTCACTGGACTTGATCCTCCTTTGGGATGAGAGACGTAACTGCACGAGGCTCAGTGTTCGTGAGAGGAGTCTCTCCATCATTGGCCTTGGGCTTCCAGGGTCTTCTCACCCACATGTGCTTGACCGCAGGAAGCCAAAGATGCCTTGGAAGCCAAGGAGCGGTACATGGAGGAGATGGCAGACACGGCTGACGCGATTGAAATGGCCACCCTGGACAAGGAGATGGCAGAGGAGCGAGCAGAGTCTCTGCAGCAGGAGGTGGACTCACTGAAAGAGAAGGTGGAATATCTCACCATGGACCTGGAGATCCTGAAGCATGAGATTGAAGAGAAAGGTGGGGAAGGGTCAGCTTTTGGGTGCTCTCAGCATGGTCCCATGGCACAAGGGAGCTCCTCACTGGGGAGGAGAACACTCGGCTGGTCCGGAGCAGTGCTGCCTCCTCATGCTGGCTGCGGGAGGCCTTTTCCTCTGTGGATTCCCCGGCAGCCCCCGGGGCTTTGTGCTGTGTCCCCGGCTCTGCTCGGTGGGCACAGGTACCACCCTCACACCTGGGCAGGGCAGCAGCAGCTCAGCTCCATCTCGCCTGGCTCCTGGCCTCACCGAGAAGGCAGAGATGGAGCTGCCGGGTGTTTGAGTCTGGGGACAAGTGTTCCTGTCCTGGGCTTAGAGGAGCTTGGGGTTAGAATCATAGAATCATGGAATTGTTTTGGTTGGAAGAGACCTTTAAGTCTGGAGTCCACGCGGTCCCCCAGCACTGCCAGGGCACCACTAACCCATGTCCCTCAGCACCACATCTCCACGGCTTGGAAACCCCTCCAGGGATGGGGACTCCACCACTGCCCTGCCCAGCCTGGCACAGCCCTTCACAGCCCTTCCCACCAAGAAATTCTTCCTCAGCTCCAACCTCAACCTCCCCTCATGCAACTTGAGGCCGGTTCCTCTTACCCTATCAAGTTAGTTTTAATGCTTATCATTTCCCCTGGAGATGGTGAATCCCACCCCAGAAGGGGTTTGCGTGGGACAGACTTTGTGAGGGGTGACACAAGTACTTCTGTTGCTCGCTGACCCAACCTTCCAGCTCTGCACCGAGCACAGCTTCACAGCCCTTCACAACCAGCGTCACCTTGTGGTGATTCCCTTGGGGCCTCTTCGCTCTTGGTGTTCAAGGTGGGCTTTAAAAATTACACCCAAGAGGAGACGAGCCGTTAAATGCTCGTAGTGTTGGCATCCTCCTGAAAACAGAGTGGGAGTCGTGGAGGCAGCGGCTGGTGGGGCAGGCTGAGGGATGTGCAGTGCCCAGGGCTCGTGTGATGGACCTGTCCCCTTCCTGGCGTTCGGAATGTCTCTTGAGAGAACCGGGTCTGTTGGTGGTGGCTCCTTCTGCCCAGGCACATCAATGGTTCCTTCCACTGCAGGCTCAGACGGAGCGGCCTCCAGTTACCAAGTCAAGCAGCTGGAGGAGCAGAATGCGAGACTCAAGGAAGCTCTTGTAAGGTAGGAGACCACTTGTGCTCCCCAGAGGCTGGGGGGCTGCTGAAGCTCCTTCCTACGGGATCTCATGCTCTCCAGAGGCTTCCTGTGCAGGTCCTGCTTCAGGGTGTTGCCTTTCCCTGGGCAAGCCCATCTAACCAGGCTTGGGGTTGGGGACTTTTCTTGCTGGAAGCCTCACGTGCTTTAGCCTGGAGGCTCAGGCCGGGTCCCTGTGGTAACCACAGCCCTGCCGCTGTCCATCCACGCTCCTCCCGTGTGTGCAGGGTGCGGTGGCCTTCGGTGCAGAGAACAGCCGGTGCTCAGACAGCTCTTCTGGAGGCCAGGAGCAGGGGAGGAGGTGGCAGTGTCCCCTCCTGAGAGCGAACACAAGAAACTGCCCTGTGAAGACTTCCAAACCAGCGTGTGTCTGGGGTGGGAGGTATAAGAAGGTCCATGCGAGAGGAGCTCCCAGGGCAGGGCCACACTGGGCTGTGTGAGTTGTTCACACGCTGACCTCGGTCCAGAATCATGGAATTGCTCCAGCCCCTTCCCTTGCTGTCAATGAGCCGTTCTCTGGGGACGCTGCTCGTGTCCCCTGCTCCACGGACAGCCAGCGTGGGCAGTGGGTCTTGACTCTGCTGGTGGACACCAAGAGCGGTGTCTGCGAAGGGAATGGCTTCTTCTGCTCTGCTGCCAGGGTCTCTGCTGGGCCTCTGATGGTTCTGGGTGCTCTCTTGAAGGATGCGGGACTTGTCTGCATCAGAGAAGCAGGAACACGTGAAGCTTCAAAAGCAAATGGAGAAGAAAAACACGGAGCTGGAGTCCCTGCGTCAGCAGAGGGAGAAGCTTCAGGAGGAGGTGAAGCAGGCGGAGAAAACGGTTGATGAGCTGAAGGAGCAGGTGAGTCTGCTGGGGAAGGACAGCCTGGGAGGGATGTAGGGGCATGGAGGAGGTGCTGACAGGCAGCTGGGGCCACCTCCTGGCCCAGAGCACTGTCTGTCAGGTGCTCGTGGAGAGCCAGGCTTGGTGACACCGAGCAGGGACTGGCACTTCTGGGTGCTGTGCTGAGCTCTGCTTGGCCACGGGGTGGCTCCTGCGCGTAGGACATGGAACCACGGGACCCTTTCGGTTGGAAGAGACCTTGAAGCTCATGGAGTTGAAGTGTTCCCCCAGCACGGCCAGAGCACCACTAACCCCTGGCCCTCAGCACCACATCTCCATGGCTTGGAAACCCCTCCAGCCATGGGGACTCCACCACTGCCCTGCCCAGCCTGGCACAGCCCTTCACAGCCCTTCCTCAGCTCCAACCTCAACCTCCCCTCATGCAACTTGAGGCCCTTTCCTCTTGTCCTGTCACTTGTTCCTTGGGAGAAGAGACCAAATCCACTGGACTCTCTCCAGTAGTTCTTTGTCTCTCTTGAACTGGGGAGCCCAGCACTGGACCCAGTCCTCCAGAGGTGGACTCCCTGGTGCAGAACAGAGGGGAAGGAGAACCTCCCTTGACTTGCTGGCCTCATTCTTCTTCATGCACCCCAGGAGACCATTGGTCTCCTTGGCCACAAAGCCCCATTGGTGGCTCATGAGCAACTTGTCCCCCAGGATAGGGAGAGGGATTTGTCATCCATGTCCCAGAGCTTGGCAGAGTGATCCCAGCGTGGTGTACAAGGACTTCTGAGCCGCTTGCTGCAGTGCATGGAGCTCCAGGCTGGAGCGTGATGTGCTGTGTGCTTGCAGGTGGATGCTGCTTTGGGTGCTGAAGAGATGGTGGAGACTCTGACGGAGAGAAACTTGGACCTGGAGGAGAAGGTCCGGGAGCTGCGTGAGACCGTCGGGGACCTGGTAAGATGGACTCCTGGGGGCTGAGGGCTGGTGCTGGAGGCTGGTGGTGCTTCCATCGTGGCTGGGACGATGTGAGGGCTGGTCCTGCCGACCACCTGGCAGCGAGGCTGTGCTGGGCACAGCTGGCAGCGGTGCCAGAGGGCACTGGGGACCTTCTCCGCAGGCCCTGGGCTCGGAGCTGCTTCCGAGCTCCCCACCCCTCTGCTCTGTGCCCCCTGCACCCCGGGTGCCCTCTGCCCTGTGCCAAAATGCCCAACTGCCCTCGCTGGCTTGGGCACAGCTTCACCACCTCCTGTGGTGCCTCCTCCCTGCCAGGAAGCCATGAACGAGATGAACGACGAGCTGCAGGAGAACGCCCGGGAGACAGAGCTGGAGCTACGGGAGCAGCTGGATATGGCGACGGCGCGGGTCCGGGAGGCGGAGAAACGTGTGGAGGCAGCGCAGGAGACCGTGGCCGACTACCAGCAGACCATCAAAAAATACAGAGAGCTGACTGCTCACCTCCAGGTGCGGCCCCGCGGTGCCCCCCCCACGGCATCGGGACAGTTCCTGCTCCTTGGAGAGCCCGCCTCGGGGACAGGAGACCCAGCACGTGTGGGCAGGAGTGTTCCCTGGGGAGCTGGTCCCTGGGGCCTCCTGTTCTCAAGGGAGGGGGGCACGGCAGAACACAGATGGGTGAAACCCAGCATGGTGGGGTTGGAAGGGACTTCTGGAGATCATCTCGTCCAACCCCCTGCTCCAGCAGCTCACCCAGAGCAGGGGGCCCAGGATCGTGTCCAGGCACCTTTGGAATCTCTCCAGAGAAGGAGACTCCACAACCTCTCTGGGCAGCCTGGGCCAGGCTCCCACACCCTCACACCAAACAAGTTGCTCCTCCTGCTCCCATGGAACCTCCTGGGTTCCACTTGGTGCCCGTTGCCCCTTGTCCTGTCCCTGGCACCACTGACAAGAGTCTGGCCCCATCCTCTTGCCCCCCATGGGCCCTTGAGCTCTTGGTGAGCATTGATCAGATCCCCTCTGAGGCTTCTCTTGTGCAGCTCAGCAGCCCCAGGGCTCTCAGCCTTTCCTGGGCACAGAGCTGCTCCAGGCCCCTCAGCATCTCCACAGCCTCCGCTGGACTCTCTCCAGTGGTTCCTTGTCTCTCTGGAGCTGGGGAGCCCAGCACTGGTCCCAGTACTGCCGAGGTGGCGTCAGTGGGGCAGAGCAGAGGGTGAGGAGAACCTCCCTGGACCTGCTGCCCACACTCTTCTTCATGCACCCCAGGAGACCGTTGGCCTTCTTGGCCCACAGTTAACTAGTCATCCTGATGCTGGAGAGCGGGTTCCTAGCGGAGCTTTCCTGGGGCCCTCCAGCCGTGCCAGACTCCCCGTGACCCCTGGCAGCCCTGCCTGTCCCTCTGCCTGCGTCCAGATGGGGCTGGCAGAACCTCTGCTGAAGTCAGCGCTGTGAGCACGCGGGAAGACGTGACTGCTTCGGCCTTTCACCGCGCCGAGCAGCTTGGGATCCGAGTCCTGGGCAGGAGGAGCAGCGTGGGGCTGTTCCAGCGCTGGGCTCGGTTCCCCGGGGCTTTGCTGGCAGTAGAAGGAGCGGGATGATGGGGCTGGGTGGATTCCTTGGATGTGGTCAGCGTGCGGTCAGCCGAGCCTTTGGAAAGCTCCTGCATTCCTCACCCTGCCTTTCATCCATCATCGTGCGCGTTGCACAACGAGCCCCCGGCTCTCCCCGAGGAAGGGGCACGGGGGGGTGAGCTCTGACGTTCTGCAGCCGTGTTGGGGTCACACATCTCCTCCTGGCCAGGCTTTTCCCTGTGTCTCATCCCAGCTTCTTTCTGTGCTCAGGATGTGAACCGAGAGCTCATGAGTCAGCAAGAAGCGTCTGCCGAGAAGCAGCAGCAGCCTCCTCCCGAGATGTTTGACTTCAAGATTAAATTTGCCGAGACGAAAGCCCACGCTAAGGTAGGGCAGCCACGAGGGCCGCGCACCAGGCTCAGGTTCCTCTGCGAGTTCCCCTGCGTGAGGCTTCATCGAGCAGAGCACCTGAATGGAGAGGAGAACCTCCCGTGCAGTGTGTGCCAGGGGTGGCCTGGGTGGGCAGAGCTCCCCTGCTCTGCTCCTGACCGTGCTGCAGCCAAAAACCCCTGAGATCTTCCACTCCACTGCTGCCGTCGGTGGAACCGGGCTCCCGCTGCCTGGCGAGGAGCTAGGGCGGTGGGTGGGATGTGAAGCGGGGCAGGACCATCCACCCTCAGTGCTGGGGGACAGCAGGGGCGCGTTCTCCAAAGAGAAACCTCGGACTTCAAATCCCGCTCTGCAGAAAGGGACGTTTCCTTGGCAGGGAGCCCGCGCAGAGCTGATGGTATGAGCGTTGCTTTATCACCCTGTGGAGCCTGGCTGGGAAGCAGGAATATTTGTGGGTGCAGAGAGGTGGTGTGCCCCACACCTGGGGTTAGACCAGAGCTCCAGAGAGGTGCCCAGAGCACCGGTTGGTCATAACGAGAAACATTCCCTGTGGCAGCCAGGGAGTGAGGTGTTAGAATCATGGAATCACAGAATCTTGGAATGGTTTTGGTTCGGAGAGACCTTGAAGCTCACGGAGTCCAAGCGTTCCCCCCACACGGCCAGGGCACCACTAACCCACGTCCCTCAGCACCACATCTCCACGGCTTGGAAACCCCTCCAGGGATGGGGACTCCACCACTGCCCTGCCCAGCCTGGCACAGCCCTTCACAGCCCTTCCCACCAAGAAATTCTTCCTCAGGTCCAGTCTAAGAATGTCCATCCTTCCTGGATTTTTTGCCCCTCAGGAACTGCCTCCCAAGGGATTTTGTCAACCAGGCTCCTAAACTGGTCAGAGTCTGCCCTCCAGAAGTCCAAGGTGGCAGTTCTAGTGATCCCCTTCCTTACTTCCCCAAGAATGGAGAACTCCACCATTTCATGGTCACTATGACCAAGACGGCCTCCAACCTTCACATAGAATTGTAGAATCCCAGACTGGTTTGGGCGGGAAGGGACCTTCCAAGCTCATCTTGCCTGACCCTCCTGCAGGGAGCAGGGACATCCACAACTAGAGCAGGTTGCTCAGAGCCCCGGCCAACCTCACCTGCAATGGTGCCAGGGATGGGGCACATCCCCCACAAGTCCTTCTCTAGGTCTAGCAGCAGCCTTCCCTCGGTGGCTCCCTCCCCAGCGTTAGCTCTGTCTGGGGAGGAGAGAGGTTCCAACTCTTCAAAACACTGGACTGGGATGTGTTGGTCTGGGAGGGAACCACGTGGGCTGTGTGTGTCTCCTGGGGACTGAGCGGGCTGCGTGTGTCTCCTGCAGGCCATCGAGATGGAGCTGCGGCAGATGGAGGTGCAGCAGGCCAACCGGCACGTCTCCCTCCTCACCTCCTTCATGCCTGACAGCTTCCTGCGCCACGGAGGGGACCACGACTGTGTCCTGGTGCTGCTGCTCATCCCCCGGCTCATCTGCAAGGTGAGATGGGTGCCTCGGCTCCCGCCAGTCAAGAGCTTGTCTTAGTTCTTCCTCTGAGGCTTTGAGCTGGTTCTGACTCCTGAGCTGGGCTTGGAGTGTTGCTGTCAACCTCACCGTGCCACTTGGGATAACCAGGGGTTGGTGGCTGTGCCATGGCTTGGTGGGAAATACAGAATCCTGGAATCCCAGCATGGTGGGGTTGGAGGGACCTCTGGAGATCATGTCTAGCAAGGTCACCCAGAGCAGGGGGCCCAGGATCGTGTGCAGGCACCTTTGGAATCTCTCCAGAGAAGGAGACTCCACAACCTCTCTGGGCAGCCTGGGCCAGGCTCCCACACCCTCACACCAAACAAGTTTCTCCTCCTGCTCCCATGGAACCTCCTGGGTTCCACTTGGTGCCCGTTGCCCCTTGTCCTGTCCCTGGCACCACTGACAAGAGTCTGGCCCCATCCTCTTTTCTTCTGTCCCAGCTAGACTGGGGATTTTGAATGTTTGGTTGATTGGGAACTTTCCAAATCATCTGGGAGGAGGAGGAAGCAGGAGGAGGCAGGAGACCCTGCCCGTGGGTGGTGGTGGGTCAGCGGTTGGAGCCCTCAGCTGTGGTACTGGTGGGTCGAGCCTCCCAGCTGGGGCAGGGCAGGCGTGTGTGAGCCTCGCTGTCCTGCAGCGCTGGCCCGGGCTTGGTGCTTTGTTGTCCCACTTACTCCTCTTCTTCTGCCCAGAAACCTTTCCCTGGAAGACTTGCTTTGGGGCACCCTGGGGGCTGTTGGGCTGCTCTGTGGCTGAGTGGGACAGCTCTGAGCAAGCGTGGGACCACTCTGGAGGTTCCTTCTCCTCCCCACAGGCCGAGCTGATCAGCAAACAGGCTCAGGAGAAGTTTGAGCTGAACGAAAACTGCGCCGAGCGCAGCGGGCTCCGGGGCGCCGCGGGAGAGCAGCTGAGCTTCGCCGCCGGGCTGGTCTATTCACTGAGCCTTCTGCAGGCCACGCTGCACAAATACGAGCAGTGAGTACCCAGCGCGTCTCCTCACCCGCGGGTCCCACCATCGCGGACGGTCGGGAGCACGGAGGAGCTCAGCAGGCTCGCGGTGGGGCTGGCCCCCACACCAAGAGATGCCTTGGTGAGAAGAACGCTGAGGAGTCCTGTTTATTGCCTTGGGCTGGCGGCGTTCACTGCGCGTGGAACTGCTTCCTTGTTTTCCTCCCAAGAACTGACACGTGAAGGGATCCAGTTCTCCAGCACGTGTTGCTCATTCATCAGCTGTGACCGTGTCTTGGGGCCAGAAGCCGTCTGGCTGCACTGGTGTCTCCATGTGTCCTGCCAGGAGATAGAGTCATCGAATCAGGGAATCGTTTGGGTTGGGAAAGACATTTAAGTTCATGGAGTCCAAGCATGGGGTCCAGCTGGTGGTCCTGGGGAGGGTTCCAGTGGTCTGTGATGGGCACCCAGCAGCAAAGCCAGCAGTTGATGCTGTCTGGAGGACATGCCCACCCCAGCCGAGCCGACTGTGCCTGCGCTTCCTCCCCAGGGCCCTGAACAAGTGCAGCGTGGAGGTGTACAAGAAGGTGGGGATGCTGTACCCCGAGATGAGCGTCCATGAGCGCTCGCTTGACTTCCTGATCGAGCTGCTGCACAAGGACCAGCTGGACGAGACGGTCAACGTGGAGCCGCTGACCAAAGCCATCAAGTACTACCAGGTGGGGCTGCGGAGCTGAGGGGTTGGCCGAGCTCGGGGTGTTTCTGGGGAACTGGGGACAGCCTCACTGGTGCGTCCCAGGGCTGGAGACGGTGCCCTTGGCTCTGGTGTCCACGTGGCACATGGACAGGCACTGAATGGGCTCGTTGGCAGCGCTCACCCATGTGTGTTCCCACCTCCGGAGCGCGCAGGACGCGAGGCTGTGGCCGTGGCCGTGGCCGCTGGCAGGACATGGGCAGAAGGGACACGCTTCTCCTGTCCTGATGTTCAGTACCTCCAGGCTGCGGGCCAGCGCTGCCGAGCCTCTGAGCTGAGGGCCACCAGCTCCTTCAGAGGGGCTCTGGTGGGGGCCACCACAAGAGTTTTCACTTGGAGTTAAAAATCAGGCCGAAGCCTCCACGTTTGGGGTTTCTTGTCCTGCATTTCCTCATCCGGTGGGTTGGCTTGCGGGAGCGGGACCGCTGGAGCAGGGCTGATCTCTGCTGATGTCTCTCCACCCAGCACCTCTACAGCATCCACCTGGCTGACCAGCCTGAAGACTGCACCATGCAGCTGGCCGACCACATCAAGGTGAGGTGGGGGAATAACTCCTCCCTTCCTCCGTGTCTCCTGCCTTTGTCCTTTCTGCTCCCCCTACATCGAAGCGGCTCTTCTCCCCCCCTCCCCATTACAGTCACTTTTCCCCAGCTCCCGCTGCCTGTGGTGGTGATGAGGTGGACACAGAGGAGATGGGGGCTCCCAGGTCAGGGAGAGGGGAGGAAAGTGGGGGCCCTTTGACCTGCAGACGTCTGGGTCGAAAGAGAAGAGCAGCGAGGAGAGAACTTGGTGTCTAAGAGGGGGTGTTGTGTTGCCCAGAGCTCCCAAGGGAAGACCCAGTGTCTTGTGCCCCACAGGGTAAACCAGAAGTTGATCAGGTGCTTCAACCTGTTTTCCTACGTCTGTAAATCCTGGAGTCGTGGCAGGGGGGTTACAGAGAGTGTGTCCAGAAATGTCCCAGACCAAATAGATTTATGGAGTCACAGAATCCTTTAGGTTGGAAGAGACCTTCAAGCCCATGGAGTCCAAGTGTTCCCCCAGCACTGCCAGGGCACCAGTAACCCATGTCCCTCAGCACCACATCTCCACAGCTTCCAACCCCCTCCAGCCATGGGGACTCCACCACTGCCCTGCCCAGCCTGGCACAGCCCTTCACAGCCCTTCCCACCAAGAAAGTCTTCCTCAGCTCCAACCTCAACCTCCCCTCATGCAACTTGAGGCCCTTTCCTCTTGTCCTGTCACTTGTTCCTTGGGAGAAGAGCCCGACCCCACCTGGCTGCAAGCTCCTGGCAGGGAGTTGTGCAGAGCCAGAAGGTCTCCCCTGAGCCTCCTTTGCTCCAGGCTCAACACCCCCAGGTCCCTCAGCTGCTTCTCACCACACTCCTGCTCTAGACCCTTCCCCAGCTCCGTTGCCCTTCTCTGGCCACGCTCCAGCCCCTCAAGGTCCTTCTGGGAGTGAGGGGCCCAAACCTGACCCCAGGATTGGAGGTTGGGCCTCCCCAGTGCCCAGTGCAGGGGACAATCCCTGCCCTGCTCCTGCTGCCCACACCACTGCTGACACAAGCCGCAGTTTGCCCGGGCTCAGCTGTCTCGATGGTCCCTGCCTTGCCCCGAGCTGACGTGCCCGTGTCTCTGCAGTTCACCCAGAGTGCCTTGGACTGCATGGGGGTGGAGGTCTGCCGGCTGCGAGCCTTCCTGCAGGTAGGACACGCTCGGGCTGGCTGCGCGGGGCTGGGCTGGGTCCCCTCACCCCTGATTAGTTTTGGTGAGGTCCTTTCTCTGCACCCTAGGCCGGGCAGGAGGCGTCCGACCTCGCCATCCTCCTCAAGGACCTGGAGACCTCCTGCAGCGACATTCGCCAGTTCTGCAAGAAGATCAGGCGCCGCATGCCCGGCACGGACGCTCCGGGCATCCCCGCGGCACTGGGCTTCGGGCAGCAGGTGAGCTGGCTGGCAGAGCCTCCTAGCCACGTACTGGGAGCTGTGGGCTGTACTGGGAGCTGTGGGCGGTTGCTGATGGCTCACTGGTGTCCTTGCTGGCTCCAGGGAGGGAGTGTACTGGTGAGCAGTGCCCTGCTGGAGGTGGGCACAGCCCAGGCTCAGGCAGGAGAAAAGGGAGCTGAGATCAGATGTGTTGTCTCTGGGCTTCTACTCGGGATGGGGACGTGGACTTCCTACCCTGATCTTGTCCAGCCTTCAGCTTCTTTCTGTCTTTCCCAGAGTTTCCCATCTTCAGAAGCAAGTTAAAATCTCAGTAGCTTCAGACCAGGGTGAGGCCACTGTCGTGTGGCCAGGAGCTTCCCCGGGCCTGGGAAGCGAGCTGGCAAGAATCGCAGACTAGTTTGGGTTGGAAGAGACCTTTAAAGGTCACCTAGTCCAACCCTCGACAAAAAAGCATCCTGTATGTCTCTGCCTTTCCCAACCATCCTGTTCCTCCCCGAATTCCAGGTGTCGGACACGCTGCTGGACTGCCGCAAGCACCTGACGTGGGTGGTGGCCGTGCTGCAGGAGGTGGCCGCGGCGGGGGCACAGATGATCGCTTCTCTGGCTGAGAACGAGGGGCTGCTGGCCGTGAAGCTGGAGGATCTGGCCTTCAAAGCGAGTGAGCAGGTGGGGAACCCCCTTCCTGACTGCCCCTCGTTCCCTGCTGCAGCGAGGTAAAGCTGGGAGCTGTCTCACTCCAGCGCGACAGACCTGCCTGTGACCAGCTCTGGCTGGGAGAGACCATGGAGGCCGGGAACGAGCTCCTGGGAATGGAGTCATAGAATCACAGAATGGTTTTGGTTGGAAGAGACCTTTAAGCTCATGGAGTCCAACCATTCCCCCAGCACTGCCACGGCACCACTAACCCCTGGCCCTCAGCACCACATCTCCACGGCTTGGAAACCCCTCCAGGGATGGGGACTCCACCACTGCCCTGCCCAGCCTGGCACAGCCCTTCACAGCCCTTCCCACCAAGAAATTCTTCCTCAGCTCCAACCTCAGCCTCCCCTCATGCAACTTGAGGCCCTTTCCTCTTGTCCTGGCACTTGTTCCTTGGGAGAAGAGCCCGACCCCACCTGGCTCCAAGCTCCTGGCAGGGAGTTGTGCAGAGCCAGAAGGTCTCCCCTGAGCCTCCTTTGCTCCAGGCCCAACACCCCCAGGTCCCTCAGCTGCTCCTCACCACGCTCCTGCTCTAGACCCTTCCCCAGCTCCGTTGCCCTTCTCTGGCCACGCTCCAGCCCCTCAAGGTCCTTGTGGGAGTGAGGGGCCCAAACCTGACCCCAGGATTGGAGGTTTGGCCTCCCCAGTGCAGGGGGACAATCCCTGCCCTGCTCCTGCTGCCCACAGAAGGGGCTGTGGCCTCTCGAGGTCTGTGCCAGGTTGTGGGGTCAGGAGGGCGCTGTGAAGGTGACCCCAGTCTGGAGGCACCTGCCACTTTCTCCCTGTCTTTTTCAGATCTATGGCACCCAAGGCATCAACCCCTACGAGTGTCTGCGCCAGTCCTGCAGCATCCTCATCGCCACCATGAACAAGATGGCCACGGCCATGCAGGAGGGAGAGTACGACGCAGACCGGCCCCAGACCAAGGTGGGCTTCAGCTGGGGCAGGGCCCTCGGGCAGAGCTGGAGCATCTGAGCAGCTCGGTCACCTCCCAGAGTCCTGCTGCTGCTTCCCCGGGACAGAGCAGCTCTCTTCTCTCTGCGGGGCAGAGAGCTGGAGGGGCAGCAGTTGCCAGCAGGACTCTGGGAGGCTGGGAACGGTCCCGCTCTTACCGTGTGGCCCCGTCTGCAGTTGCTGGAATTGTTTTTAAAGCACCAATTTTGTGTCTTGTTCCTCTGGTCCCTCCACAGCCCACCCCACCCGCTGACCTGCGGGCAGCGGCTCTTCGGGCCGAGATCACCGACGCGGAGGGGCTCGGGCTTAAGCTGGAGGACAGGGAGACGGTCATCAAAGAGCTGAAAAAGTCCCTCAAGATCAAGGTGAGCTGTCCTTCAGCGGATCTCTGCCTCCCGGGCTGGCTGGTGAAGAGCTGTTGGCTGCTGGAGTGTCACCTTCGCACTCCTGCTGACTTGTTGCCTGGGGAGCTGACGGGCCCCGGTCCCCACCAGATCTCCTGGAAATGTTAGAATCATGGAATTGTTTTGGTTGGGAGAGACCTTGAAGCTCATGGAGTCCAACCGTTCCCCCAGCACTGCCAGGGCACCACTGACCCACGGCCCTCAGCACCACAGCTCCCCGGCTTGGAAACCCCTCCAGGGTTCAAGCAAAGCTTCAGAGCTGCTTTTTCATTTCTTTTTGAAAACAGATGGTGCTGGTGAAGTGCGACGTTAGCAGTGCGCAGAGCTGAGACTCCTGAGACAAGTATTAAGCTGTAGATTACATTTTTTAAGAAAAATGGAACTGTGGAACTTAGTGTAGAAGAAGGACTGGGTGAAGACCTTCCACCCCCGCCCCACTGGCTTTTATCTCCTTATCTTCGCGTAGACTTGTAAAGGCAGGAACACCAAGCATAGCCTCCAGAGCAGCCGTTTCCTCACTTCTTGTCTGCCCTGAAGGTGGCTTCTGATCCTTTTCCCACTCGCAGCTTTCTGTGAACCTTCCCAGGCTCAGCTCTTCACCAGGACGAGGGTTTGGGTGACTTGGTTCCTTACTCTTTGTCCTCACCAGTCGCCGTTGTGCGTTTTACAAAGCCAAAGGCACGTGCAGGCCCTTCTCCTGGGCTCAGCAGAAAGCGCTACTGCATGAAACCTCCTTTCTCTGGAGTGTGGGATGAAGGATCAGGCCCAGCCCAGGAAACCACCGTGGCTTCCTTGAGAATGAGCAGAGCTGGGGTTTAGTAGCGTTAGAGCAGGATGAGGCTCCTCCTCATCTCCGCTGTGCTGCTGGGGATGTGGAAGGATGTCTGGAGAACCAGGACAGGACCCCTGTCTTCTTCCAGGGGTCAGGGAGGTGCCACCCCAGCAGGCACCGCCCCGGCCATTCCCCTGCCATGTTCTGGGACGAGGGGTGGTGGGTGGTGGGTACTGAGCACGGGTGGGAGTCGATTTCTGGGCAGGCTCCTGCCCAGCGCTGCAGGGAGCTCTTCCGAGTGTCCCCCATCCCCGGGGCCCTGGAGCTCTCTGATTTCTTCCCTGCTGCTCCAGGGCGAGGAGCTCAGCGAAGCCAACGTGCGGCTCAGCCTCCTGGAGAAGAAGCTGGACAGCGCGTCCAAGGACGCGGACGATCGTGTGGAGAAGATACAGACGAAGCTGGATGAGACCCAGACGCTTCTCAAAAAGAAAGAGAAGTACGTGTGAGATGGGGCTGCTGGTGGAGGGCCTCTGGTGAGGACCAGACAGTGGGTGGGTCCCTGAGCTGGCTGGGAGGGTTTGAGGGATGGTGGGGGAGACGTTACTAGAGGGGGATGTTAGTGGAGGATCCACAGGGGAACCAGCACTTCTTAATCCCAGAACCCCAGCATGGTGGGGTTGGAAGGGACCTCTGGAGATCATCTCGTCCAACCAGAGCAGGGGGCCCAGGAATTCCAGGTGCCTTTGGAATCTCTCCAGAGAAGGAGACTCCACAACCTCTCTGGGCAGCCTGGGCCAGGCTTGGACACCCTCACACCAAACCAGTTTCTCCTCCTGCTCAGGGAGAACCTCCTGGGCTCCAGGAATGGTGCACGGCAGAGCACAGGCTGGCAGAGGGTGCTGGGAAAGGTCCTGTCCAAATGCTCCTGTGGACAGGGCCGTTGTCCCGGCATGTTCTTACTACCATTGCTGTGCTCCAAGCGTCCCTTGCCACCAGTGGTCCATTGGCAGAGCGAGCCTGGACAAGAAGGGGGTGCGGGGGGGGGTGGGGGCTGTCCTGCAGTCTAAAAGCTGCACAAAACAGGAGATTTGGGGTTGGATATGGATAAATCCTTCCTGCACGTGCTGTGCCGCAGTCCGCAGCAGAGGCTGGTGGGGCTGGAGGTCCTGGGCCAGCAGGTTTGTGCTCAAAGCCCAGCAGCAGTGGACCTCTCCTGATCCCCCTTTCCTTCTGAGGAGTGTCTCTGGCCATGCCCCTGACTCTGTGTTCTCCTCCCAGGGAGTTTGAGGAGACCATGGACGCTCTTCAGGCAGATATTGACCAGCTGGAGTCGGAGAAGGTGGAGCTGAAGCAGCGCTTGAACAACCAGTCCAAGCGAACCATCGAGGGCCTGCGCGGTGCCCCTGCCTCCGGAGTTGCCTCCATCGTGTCCGGCATCGCCGGAGGTGCGTGACCAGTGTCCCCAGCACGCTTCTGCAGCTGCTGTGGGGGATCTGCAGCCTGGAAAGGGAGCTGGGGACGTCCTCCCGTCCCCAGGAGCTGCACGGGGATGTCCTGCAGCATGTCTGGAGGCCGTGCCAGAGCTCCAGGAGTGAGCAGGGCTTGGGAACGCTGCTCCAACTGTGCCCTGCTCCGTGTCCTGCAGCGAGCTGCAGCCCCAGCACGGCTGGTGGGGAGGGAACAGGAGGGGTCCAGGGCATGGACAGGCTGTTCCAGCTCAGCTGCTCTGACCTGGCTGGCTCGGAGAGCGAGACCTGGCTTCTCCAGGCCTCCCGGGCTCTCCTGAAGCCCAGCAGCAAGGGGTGGGTGGTGGTGTGGGCCGGGTGCTGGCTGAGGGTGCTGGCACTGCCCCTCGGTTCCTTCCCTGTCTCTCGGGAAGGAACATCCTACACAAAATGCTGGCTGGCAGGAGCGAGTCTTTGGCAGGAGCTCTGGCCGAGGGACAGTGTGGCCTCCTGAACCGAGAGCTCAGGTGTCCCTCAGGACAGTGACCAGGGTGGCTGGAGAGCAGCCCGGCCCTGGCACGGTGGTGATCCTGTGGGTTCCTGATCTTTTGGACCTGATCTGGGCCGGGTGACACCTTGATGCAGCAGCTCCGGGATGCAGCAGCTCCGGGATGCACAGCTCCAGGACACCACAGCTCCCAGCCCTTGTGGGGCATGTTCAGGGCTTGCTGGCCTCCCGCCGGCTCCTGCAGCAGCAGCACATGGAGTCAGGGCTGCTGGGCCAGCTGCTGCTGCCAGAGTGAGGGGACAGGGCTTAGGACACCGCCGTGGGCGACCAGAGCTCCTCTGGCCGTGGCTCCTCTGCGGCTCGATCCTCAGCTTTAATTCTGCTTCTTCTTGTCTTTCCTCTGGCTCCTCTCCTTGTACCGCAGAGGAACAGCAGAGAGGTACGGACCTGCACCCCGGCATGCCGGTGCTCCCTGCCTCCCCGGCCCCCACAAGTGCATGCCAGGGGGGGACGAGCGTCCCACGGCACCAAGCATGGCCCCGGGACGGCTTGGTGCGGGAGCAGGGGGAGGACGCGGGTCCTGCTCCGGGAGCTCGCAGCTCCTGGCTGGCAAGTGCAGGAAGGGAGCGAGGAGCATGAAACCCTGTGTGGTGTGACTCCTGGAACAGAGAGACGGGTCCCCGGAGTGCCCGGAGCCCGGCACAGCCCCGGGCACCGGCAGTGCCCGGTGCCGGGCTGCTGGGGGGGTGAGGGTGCTGGTGATGGCTCCTGGTGCCTCCCGCCACGCTGCAGACACGTGTCCCTTTGCCGAGCCCGTCTGCACGTCCTGCCCCGCGCCCGCCGCGCGCTGACGCCGCTGCCGTTGGTGCCCGTCCGCAGGTGTCGGTGCCGGCCAGGTGACAGGAGGTGGCTCAGGACCCGTCCAGGTGAAGGACTCGCCTCTTCTTCTCCAGCAAATCGATGCCTTGCAGCTTTCCATCAAGCACCTCAAGAATGAGAACAACCGGCTCAAGGTGAGGTGCGGGGGGTCCCGGGGGGTCCCGGTGTGCTGGGCCCCGGGGCTCAGACGTGGCGTGTGCTGGGAGGTCGAGCAGAACGGGGAGGACAAGGTGTGGGGTGGCTGCAGGTGCCCCAGCGCAGGGCACAGCAGTGGCCATGGGTTTCCTGGGATAAGAAATGGGAATGGTGAGAGGTGTGTTGGGCTCTGCAGCGAGCCAGGAAGGGCTGGGCAGGGAGGTCCCTGTGGGATGTGGCACACGAGGGGTGAGCTGGAGGAAGGGCGCCGAGTCCTCCACATCTGGGGGTGGCCGGGAGCCGTGGGCTCGCAGCGAGCTCTCCACCAGCGACGAGCTTCGGCTCCTTCGGGAAGGGGCTGAGCCCTTGGTCCGAGCGCGGGGTTGGCGGCGGGAGCCGGAGCGGTCGGCAGGGCTGGTGCTGGTGGCGTCACGGCCCAGCCGCGGTTCCCTCCGCAGCCCGGGCGCTCCACATGCCGGCTGGTGCTAGAGGGTGGCCCCAGAGAAGCTGGAGACTCCCCTTTGAGAAGGAGTCCCATGGAAAAGACGAGGAGTGATGAGTTACTCCAGGGGAGATTCCAATTACACAAGAGGAGCATTTTCAGAAGGACAATTCGCCATCAGAGTCATCTCCCCAGGGCGGGGGGTTGTCCCCAGCACCGGACACTGTCCAGATTCGGCTGGACGGGAGCTGGGCCAGCTCGTCTAGACCACGAGAGGCTGGACCAGATGGTCTTTGAGGCCCCTCCCAACCTGGGCTTCCGTGATGCCAACTGATGAATGTGTTTATTGATTAAGGAACACATGATGAGGCAATTGGCAAAGCAGCAAATAATCTAATTAGCTGAATAACCCTCCCGCTAATATTAACTCCCAGACACGGAATTATGCAGATTATTACGCAGAGGTGAAGCTGTTAATGGCAGCGCTTGGGGCTAACGAGTCACGGACGCGGCCACCGTTGAGTTGCGGTTCTCTAAGTGCTGAGGTGTTGACCTGTCTCCAAAAGCCTTACTGCTTGTCCAAGGGCTTCCCTCCGGTGTCCTGGTGGGACTTTGCTGCTGTCTGTGCCCGTCCGTGCTCCCGCCCTTGGAAGATCCACCAGCTGGTGGTTTTGGCTGGAGTTTTATGCTGGTTTTTTTTCATTTGGGCTCTTCTTTTTGATGCCTTTACACCACATTCGCTCAGTTCCTCCCAAGTAAACCCCCTGCCCCTAACGAGCTTCTCTCCGTCGGTCCCAGGGAGCGCAGATGAAGATGGAGCTGGCCAGCCTGACGCCTCTGCAGGTACCCAAGGTCTCCCTCCCCAAGAACCAGCAGGGAGAAGGTCTGGCCACGCAGACACTGTATCGCAAGACCAGCCAGCTCCTGGAGACCCTCTACCAGATGAGCGCCAACGCCAAGGTTCTGGACATGAAGCAGACCAAGTCGGGTAGGTCCTACACCAGCGTTCCTTGGCTGAGGGCCACCAGCACCCTGGCTTGTGCCAGCACCGGCGTGGCCAGCAGGGCCGGGGCAGGGATCGTTGGTGGCGGGGGCCGGTGCCCGGTGTCCGTGCGCCTCTCACCTCCTGTCCCCGCAGCGCGGAGCTCCTCGGCGCGGCTGCTGGAGCAGACAGCTCGGCTGAACTCCCTCAAAAACACCATCGACACCCTGAGGGTAAGGCAGGCGTGGGCAGTGCCCTGGGAGGGCAGGTGGGGGTCCCAGGGGTGCCCCAGGCCCAGCCCTCCTGTCCCTCCGTGCCGAGGGGCGGGAAGTGAACGGGCGCGTCTCACCGCGCGCACCCGGGCTGGTGCTGAGCTGGGTGAGGGGCTCTGGGGGGTGCTGAGGGGCAGGGAGGGG
>VZZY01013196.1:17724-29805 GCA_013400335.1 Eurystomus gularis | reverse complement strand
GAGCACGTGGCGCCGTGGCTGGGCCCGCGCCCCCGGACCGAGCTCCGGGGGGATCGGCCTCAGCTGGAAAGTTGCGCGGACGGCGAGTGACAGGCTCAGGAGCCGCGTCGGGGCTCTGCCCGAGCCGGTGCTGAGCCCCAGGGCTGCGGGGTTTGGGTTTACGGCCCGCTGGCAGCTGGATCCCCGTCGGGACGGTGACAGGCGGGTGGGCAGCAGGCACGGATGGACTCCGGGCTGGGGCTGCGTGTCCTGTGCCACCCGTCGTTGTTAATCCTTCTCTCCCGGCTGAGCGGCTGAAGCGATGCTGGAAGTTGGGCACTGGTTGCCCTCGGTCCCTGGCTGTGACCCGCTTCCTCCGCAGTAGCTCTTTCTGCTCCACGAGCTGCTCTACCAGACGTGCCGCGGCCTCTCCCCGGGGGACGCGTGAGCCTCGCTGGGCCAGCAGCAGTGACCCTGGGGGTCCCCTCCTCTGCCTAGGCCCATCTCCAGGCTCCCTCCACTGCCTCGGGAGCTGCTGTCGCTGCCAGTGCCATCCCCAGCACCCCCCAGTCCCTCAAGCTGACGTACCCGGAGACCTTGGACCGCATCAAGGAGGAATTCCAGTTCCTGCAGAACCAATACCACAGGTAAGAGGCTGCCAGAGTTCATGTGCCAGCAAGGCGCTGGGCACTTAACCGGTGCTGGCGAGAGGCGACTCCTCCTCAGCGCTGGGCATCGGTGGGAAGCACCATCCCATGCTGCTGCGGGCACTGGTCCATCTGGAGGACGGCTGTGCCAGGCATCACCTTGGTAGTTTGAAATGACGCTGTTTGAGGGGGAAGCTCATCCTCCTCCTGCCAAAAGCCCATGGATGAAGGTTCTGGTTTCCAGGGCCTGACTTCTGGGCTGAGCTGGAGCCGTCACTTAGCAGACCTGGGGTCGTTCTGATCCCCCCTGGTCCTGGCCAGGGTCACCCCCCGTCCCTGCATGGTGCTGGGCAGAGCAAGGTTTGAAATGCAGCTTGGCTTTGCTGCTCACTCCATTTGGGAAGCAGATGCTGGGGATGGGGTTAAAACTTTGCACAGATTGCTCCCTGACGCCTGGATCCCTCTGCTGTCCATCTCCTCTCTATCAGCCCCTTCCCACCCTCTTTCAGGTGGTTTTCTTGGCTTATGCTGGGAGACAGGGTTGGATCTGAGAGCAGGAGGCTGTAGCACATGGGCTTGTGCTCTGTCCGGCCGGGGAGATCTTGTATGGGGAGGACCAGGGCGGGTCTCTCCCTCTCCTTCCCTCTGTCTTTCTTCTCTTTATTTTTACAGCTTGAAGTTAGAGTGTGAAAAGCTGGCAACAGAAAAAACAGAAATCCAGCGCCATTATGTCATGGTTAGTGAGCTCCACCTGAATGAAAGGAGGAGGGTGGTGGGGGGTGTCTCCTCTGAACCATCAAAGGACATGCAGCCCTGGGATGCTTTGGCTTCCCCTTGGTTTGGGTTGTGTGGCCAGGCCATGAGATCTGGTTCATGTGGGTTATTATCTGATTTTCCCCTCAAAACTAGCTGTGGTGTTTGAGCGGGGCTTTCTGCCGCAGCTCACAGTGGCAAAGCCGCTCCCGTGTGGGTTGTCTCCTTTCCCGTGAGCAGGAGCCCTGGAGGGACCATGGGGGCTGCAGCCACGTGCCAGAGAGACTCTGCTCCCGGGAGAGGAGCTGGGGATCGTGTTCTCCTCCTGGCCTGGCCATGGGTGTGTGTGGCTGGGCTGACCCCTCATGCCAGCGCCAGGGTCGCCCTGGGCTCCCCAGCCATGCTGATGCTGCCTTCTCTCCCTCGCAGTACTACGAGATGTCCTATGGCCTGAACATTGAGATGCACAAACAGGTGAGTCCAGGTGCAACAGGAGTGTTGTCCCAGCTCCTTTGTCTCCACCTCGCCAGCCGGGCCGTTGGAGCTGTCCCATCCCATGGAAAGCGTGGGAAGTTGCTCCCTGCCCTGGGAAGGGTGTGCTTGTGGGGGATGTGCTCCCTTCTCTGTGCTGTGGGAGCTCTGCAGCCTGGGCCTGTCTCTGCTCTCCGCACACACGTGTGTGCCCCAGAGTGAGCTGCTGTTCGCTCGCTGGGTTCAGGGTGCATGTTCCCGGCTGGGTTGCGATGCGCTTGTGGTGGGGAGAGAGCAGTGGTGGAGGACTTGTGCTTGCACGGCTGCTCACACCACTTGTGAGCAGTTGTTTGGGGACCATCGTGGAGGAGATTGGCTCCCATGGGGCGAGGGTGCTGCGGCGTCATGGCAGGGTGACAGGCAGGGTGGCAGCCCTGGCTCGCTCATCCAGGGGCTGGGGCTGAGGAGCACTGTGAGGTGGGAAGGAGGAGGCTGGGGCATGCGTGTGGGGTGGGCTCCCCAAGGGCTTGGGGCTGCACATCCCCCCTTGCTGCCTCCCCATTCCTCCCTCTCTTCCTCCTGCTGCGCCGCTCCGGGTCACCAGCTGCTCTGAGACAGAAGGTTTCTTCTCATCTATTTTTAAAGAGGCTGCGGAGGAGCCTGGCGAGCCGCGCTGCAGCCGCGGCCTCCTTCCTTCCCACTCCACCGCAGCCACTGCTGCCAACTGTTGCGCGAGGGGTGACATGGGGGGGCCAGACCCCGGCCCCCTGGTTCAGGGCAGGCTGCCGGCCTCGCTCGCTGGCTTTGCTGCTGCCGGGTGGGTGTTTCTGCTGCCCTCGTCACACCCTGCCCTGTGCCACCATCCCTGCCGAGAAGGAGGCGTGAAGCTGCCCTTGCGAGGGACGATGCCGAGGCTTCTCCCGGTCCAGTGCCCCCTCCCCGGATGGCTGCGAGCTCCTCTCATCTGGCTGCAGGCCCACCCGGCCCTCGCAGCCTCGTGCTTTGCCAGTCCAGGTGCCGCTGGCCGCCTGCCAGCGAGCTGTCTGCACTTTTAACAAGGGCCCGTAAGGCTGCTCTGACAGCCAGCGGCCATTGTGTGAAAAATGGGAACCGCCTGCGCGGGAGCTGCGGGTTATCGCCGCCGCGGGGAGATCGGATCGCGGTGCTGTCCCTCCTCCCCTTCCCCCAAATCTGGCGCTGCTTATGTGAAAGGTCTGGGGTCCTGAGCACTCTCGGCCTCCCAGGGACCCCCGAGGAAGCGCTTGCCCGCTCGCTGCTGGCGAAGGTCACGCTGTGGTGCGGTGCTGCCTCCATCCCTGCAGCACCCAGCCCAGCATCCCCCAGAGGCTCCCCAGCCGCCGGCAGGTCCAAGGTGTGGGGTGGTTTTGCCCTTGGGTTTGTTTGGAGGGGAATGGGGCTGGGGGCTGGCTGCGGGCGTGCAGCTCTCCGGGCAGCCGCAGGCTCGGCAGGGGAGGCTCGAGACGGGAACAAGCAGGAGACATTAATTTTTTTTATTGTTGTTTTGTTTTTGGCATGGAAGGGGCCTGTAGCTTTTAATGAAACCACCTCCCCGAATGTGCCTGGCCTTGGACTTGCTCACGGTGAGGGGAGGTGACAGTGCCTGTGGCTGGGGGGGCTGCAAACAGCATGATCATTTTTCATGCTGAGAGCGTTAAAGTGCCAGTAAATTGCACATTAACGAGTGCGAGTGAATTGGAGGCAGCTCTCCCCAAGGAGCTGCTGCCCATCAGTGCATTAGGGAAGAGAATCCATCACTGCTGGCCCCGGGAGACAGCTAAATCCTTCCCAGAACTGCCGGCTGCCAAATCTCCTTGCTCCCCCTGCTTCTTTCTTTTCTTTCTCTTTTTTTGCCCCCTCGGAAGGGGATGCGAGGGCAGGTGCTGGATTGTTTCTGCTCTCGGTGGGTCTGGCTAAAACGGGTCAGTGGCTGCTCTGCAGGGCGGGACGGGGTGTCCCTGGGTCTGTGTCCCCACACTGTCCAGGCAGCACTGCGGCCCCTGGCCCTGGCCTGCGGCACCTGCGCCAGCCAGGCACGGGAAACGTGCTCGAGGTCCTGGCTTGAAGATACAGAGGTCAGATCCATCCCTGGCTGTTGGGGCCCTTCAGCTTCTGGTGTCCTCCCGGGGCTGACAAGAAGGTCTGGGTTCAACCACCTCCTCTCAACCCAGTGCTGGCTCAATAATGCTTTCATCCTCCACATCGAGGTGGGCAGGGAGCTCCTCAGAGCTTGGCACAGCACGCTGGGACAGCACCATGGGGATACCTGTGGCCAGGGCATCCCCCAGCTCTGCAGGAGCGGAGGAGCCTGGGTTTAGGGAGAGATGCTGATCTCTGTCCCCTCTCTGGTGCTGGGGTGGGGTTCCCATCTCCGCTGGACGAGGAGTGGCATGGGCATCTCCACTTTTACCACAAGCCCTGTCTGCCCTCCCGACTGTCACCTGCTGGTGCTCGGGGCCGGGGCCTGACCCTGCAGCCCTGGGGCTTCTCCCCAAAAATTCATCTGTAAGGCTGGGGATGTCTGTGCTCTCCACTAGCCTAGGATGTGCAGTGTGGGGCTGGGGGTGGCAGGGGCCCTGCCCTGGCTGTGGGGTGTGATGGGAGCACGGCACAGCATGGCACAGCACAGCGTGGCACGGCACGCTGCTGCTCTCCCTCCCCATGCTGCTCCCGCACCCAGTGCTCCTGATTGCCTGTGGCACTCAAGTGTTGCAGAAAAACAGCAGCTGTAAGGAGAGCAGCTCTCCAGGGCTTCCTGCGGCCGGGAGAGCAGCAATTAGTGGTGGTGGTGCTGGCAGGAGGCTGTGCAGAGGGGAGCTGGGCTGGGGGCTGGCTTGGGGGTGGCCCTTGCTGGCATGGGCCATGAGGCTTCATGTCCCTGGCAGGGAGGGGGCAGGAGCCATCCTGAGGCTCTCAGGGTGGGGATGGAGGTTGCTGGCCTCATGTTTTGGGAGGGGGTGGTGTTGGGAAGTGTCTTTCCTGGTCCCCCCTGGGGTGTTTCTGCTCCTTGGTGCTGAGCAACAGCTCTTGAGGCCAAACACCAGCACCCCGTGACTGCTCAGGTGGCGATGGGGAGGGGGGGTCTGCCTGCCTGGGGAGCACCCTTGTCAGGAGGGGTCTCCTGCAGCGTTGGGGCCGCTTGGCGAGGGCAGCTCTGCCCCTTACCCTGACGGGCACTGCCTCTCTCCTGCTGCCAGACCGAGATCGCGAAGAGGCTCAATGTGATCTGCGCCCAGCTCATCCCGTTCCTGTCTCAGGAGGTGGGTGAGCCCCCAGCCCCAGCCAGGCATGCAGAGCTGCTTCGGGGCGCGTCCCTGCTTGGGCACTCAGGCCCTGCGCTCTGGGCCGGGCTTGCAGGGGCTGCCTTTGCCCCATCCCCTGAAGAAATGAGCCTGGCAGAGCCCTGCTCGCCGCAGGTGCTGGCGGGGGCATCTCCCGGTGCCGACGCGCTCTCCTCTCCCTGCAGCATCAGCAGCAGGTGGTCCAGGCCGTGGAGCGTGCGAAGCAGGTGACTATGACCGACCTGAACGCGGCAATCGGGGTACGTCAACCCTCTGTCCACCCCTTCCGCCACCCCCGGCCAGGGGTGCTGGGCTCCCGCAGCCAGTGGTGCCTCCCATGCTCCCACTGTCCCCTGGGCTGGAGACCCGTCCTGCCCCGAGCTCATGGGGGTTGGGATCGGCTGCAGCCCCCTGCCCATAGTGCCATCTCCCACCCATGGCTGAGTCGGGGGGAGGAGGGGGGCAAGCCAGGCTGGTTTGGGGGCTGCCAGCAGCACTCAGGGTGCAGGAGGTGCTGCTGCAGCCGTGTCAGCAGGGTGCAGGAGCGATGGCTGGTGCCTGTCACTGTGTCCTGATGCCCTGTGGCCTGGGTGGAGGAGGGGGAGTCACCGCTGTCCCCACATCTTGCTTATTCCCTTGAGACCACAGTGGTACGGTATAGGTAGGGTTCCCCACCCATATGGGTCCCCATGTGTCCCAGTAGTTCCTGTGGCAAGGTGGGAGGTGGTGGTGGAGGGGACACAGTGGCCCCTGCAGCTTGGCAGGGTCACCCCAGCAGTGTGCCCTGTCCCCAGGCTGAGCCAGGGCTGCTGGTGGGGAGGAGCAGCCTCTTCCCCCCAGGACCTGCATCATCCTGACATGGCTCTGCTCTCCCCTCTCCAGCACCAGCTCCAGACCCAGCACCTCTCGCACCACGCTCCCCCCATCCCGCTGACCCCCCACCCCTCTGGGATGCAGCCCACCGGCCTCACCGGCATCGGCAGTGCCTCGGGGCTGCTGGCGCTGTCGGGGGCACTGGGGGCCCAGGCCCAGCTCCTCGCCAAAGATGACCGAGGAGTCCATGACAGTGAGCCCAGGGGTGAGTGTGGGGGGACAGGAGCTGAGGGCGAGTGGGTCTGGTGTGACTGCTGTGAAGCTTAGGCGCTTCTCAGGGTGGGGGCCAGAGCTGGGTGGGGGGCAACATGTCCCTGCCTTGGGGATTCCAGCCAGGCTAGCAGAGCAGGGGGCTTGCCGGCCACGAGGGGTTTGGGTGGAGAACGTTCCCCACCTCCTGGGAGGGCAGTGGGGTGGGCTGTGGGGTTGTCCCTGGTGGGGACTCAGGACCACCCTGCTGCCATAGCACTGGCCAGGTGTTGCCTCGAGTGGGGGACGTGGGGGAGCTCTTGGCCGTGACACAACGTGTTCCTCCTTCCCTCCTCCTCTTCTTCCTTCTCCTGCTGTGCCTCTGCGTTGCCACGGTGACAGAGCGAGACCCCGGCCCTGTAAGTGCCTTTTCCTTCTCTTGCACCGTTTCCCTCCCTCTGGGACCCCAAAAGAGGGTGGGGGACAGGCGCTGCTCCCCAGCCGAGGCCCTGCTGCTAGCAGAGCTGTGTGGGTGGGAGCTCTGCCCCTGTGAACCCCTTCCCTGTGGGTCCCTGAGCACATCCCCCTCCTCACTCCTTCAGTATGAGCTGAAGCCTGAGCTGGTGGCACTGGGGGAGTGCACTTGGGTCCTCTGTGTCCCGGGAGTCAGCTGCAGTCCCGCGTTGGTGCTGCCTGTCCCAGAAGCCCGGCACAGCCCCTAATGCTGTGCCCCTCCACCTCAGAGCTCCCTGGCACTGCCCAACGGGGACCGGGCACGAGCCATCTCCGACTACCTGAGCAGCAGCAAGAAGAGGAAGGTGGAGGAGAAGGACTTTGCTACAGACTACGTGAGCCCAGGGCTGGGGGCTTGGGGCATCCCCGTCCCCTCTTGCAGGGCGATGAGCAGAGCTGCCCATTCCTCTGGCACTGCCCATGCAGGAGCGAGGGCGGCCTCAGCCCCTTCGGCCCCAACCATCCTCTGCGTTTCAGGGCAGTGACGCGGACAAAAGCGAAGACAACTTGGTGGTGGATGAGGTCAGTGCACCGGGGTGCTGGGAAGGGGCTGGGATCGACGCATGCTGCCCGTCCCTCTCCCTGGGTGGGGGCTAACGGGATGTTACAGGCAGAGGTGGGCAGCACAGGGACGTCGTGGTGGGACCCTTGAGTTGTGCTTGCAGGCCCTCGCTGATGGCAGTGATGAGCCCCAGGATCTGGACTCCCAGCCACCGGCTTGCTGTGGCTGGGAACATCCCTGTGCTCCTACCTGCTGTGCTGCCAGCTGCTTTCCTTCCCCCCCAGGATCCCTCTTCCCCACACAGCGTCCACTCCTACTCGTCCCGGGAGAACGGTGTGGAGAAGGTCCCGCTGGGGAGGAAGGAAGCTGTGCCCCTCAGCCCGACCTCCATGGCCTCCTCAAGCAGCACATCCCCATCTCGGAGCAAGGATGCGCCCACGGTACGTGTGCTGTGTGGGGCAGCTGGGCTGCATTGCTTGGGGGTTGTGCTCATGTCCCCGCTGTCCTGCTCAGCTGGCAGAATTGTGGGACATGGGTCCACCTACCTCCAAACCCATGGCGTGATGGCAATGCTGGGGTACAGGGAGGGCTCCTGCTCCGTTAGATTCCCTCTCATGTCCCATCCCGCAGACCCTGCAGTGCTGGCTGGGCTGGGCTGTCATCAGGGGGGAGGAACAGGAACCGGCTTGCTGAGGAGACCTAAGGAGACCCCCCCTCCCCCCGCAGCAAGGTGGGAAGGCGGCTGTCAGATCTTCTCCTCTGTCCTGGCAGGTGGAGAAGGCAGGGACGCCCAGCCTGAAGTCCAGCACCCCAACCTCCCAGGGTGATGCTGCAGCGCCAGGCTCCAGTGGTGCCCAGCAGTTTCGCCCCACTGCCGGCAAAGCCTCCGTGGACCCGCTGGGTGAGCTTGGCCCCACCAGGACCAGGGCTGGGGGCTCTGAGCACTGGTTCTACTGGCCCTCAAGAGTCAGGACCCCAGGCCCCATCCCTTCACGCTGGCTCTCCCCTGGCAGCCCTGGGCCTGAGGAACCCGCTGGGAGTGCAGACCCCCTACTCGGCCGCCTTTGGCATGGCCCATCCCGCCGTTAACGGGGACATGGCCGGGACCGGAGCCTACGCCAGCCTCCACCTCATGTCCCCACAGCTCAATGGGGCTGCGGCTGCCGTGGGAGCCAGCAGCTACGGGCGCTCGCCACTGGTACGTGAGCCTCTTCCCAGGGGGCCGTGGGGGGGTCTGTGGGGCGTGAACTGCTCTCATGCGCTGTCCCCCCCCCAGGTGGGATACGACCCGCACCCCCACATGCGCGTCCCAGGGCTGGCAGCTGGCATGCAAGTGGGGACTTCAGGGAAACCGTGAGTGGGGCTGTGCGGGGCTGGGGGCTGCGCTGGGGGCAGGGGACAAGGTGCCTGCAGGGCTGAAGCTGGGAGGTGCAGGGTGCGGGGCACAGCCTGGGGGCCACGCGTTCCTGGGCAGCCGCAGACTGTCGTGTGCCCAGCCAGGCTTCACTGGGCACCGCTCTGCTCATGGCTCCGGCTTCAAGCCACGCTGCCCGTGTTGAGCACGCTGGGTCCCATGTGGCACCTGCCGCTCTCTGTGCAGGATCCTCAGCTGCTTCTCACTGCTCCACTCCCTTCCAGCGCCTACTCCTTCCACGTCAGCGCCGATGGACAGATGCAGCCGGTGCCTTTCCCACCCGACGCCCTCATCGGCTCTGGCATCCCCCGGCACGCGCGGCAGCTCCACACCCTGACCCACGGCGAGGTGGTCTGCGCCGTCACCATCAGCAACTCCACACGACATGTCTACACGGGGGGCAAGGGCTGTGTGAAGGTGTGGGATGTGGGGCAGCCGGGCACCAAGACGGCCGTGGCCCAGCTGGACTGTCTGGTGAGGAGGGGATCACCACCATACTGGCTTGTTCACTGTGCTGGGGTGTAGAGGGGGAGTGGGGTCCCTGCTGGGGACCTCAGGGGTGCAGGGGATGTCTGAAAGTGATGGTGGGCACCAGGGACAGTCTCCACATGTGTTTCTAGGCAGGGGTGCTGTGGGGCTGCTAGGGAGCGATGGTGGCTCTGTGCTGCCAGTCTCCTCTCCTGCACTGCCCCGGCCCTTCTGAGCAACCCAAGTCATTGAGAGGCTTTTACACCCCCCACCCTCCCTTGGAACTGCTTTGTCTGACAGTGCCTGCCCTAAGACAAGCTTTGCCAGTGTCCACTCCCCCCAGCCTGGTACTTCGTATGTGCCAGAATTGCATGGGCTGAAGCATCGCTCGGATTCAGCTCTGCTCTTTCTGCTTTTGCTGTGTGAGTCTGGCAGGAGGGAGAGCTCCTCTTTCTTTTAAAAATAAATGAATTGGGCTGTCAGACCATAGCAACTCACCAGTGCCAAGCTGGAGGCACCACCATCACCTGAGAGTATTTTTAACCTGTGTTGAGGTTTATTTTAAATGGGCTGCAGGAATTGGAGTCCCTGTGCCTGCTTTGAACAGCCCAAACCCAAGTCCTCTCTTTGACTTACT
Source organism: Eurystomus gularis (assembly GCA_013400335.1). NCBI lineage: Eukaryota > Metazoa > Chordata > Aves > Coraciiformes > Coraciidae > Eurystomus > Eurystomus gularis. The sequence continues at coordinate 20,060 of VZZY01013196.1, read as the reverse complement.
GGCCTTGGGGCCTCGGCAGCCTGACGGATATTATTCCTGCACGGTGCTGACCTTGAAGATACAGATGCATAAACAAGGAAACAACTGAGTCAGGATAATTTCAAGCTGCATCAGAAATTCAGGAGCAGGGGGAAAATGGTGTTTTATTGCTCAGAGCCATGGGCTGTTTCAGCCTTGCTGGAGCTGCCTCCTTGGCTGCCCCTCGTCTTCTCCAGCACTGGCTGTATCTGTCAGGCAGCGCTGGCAGGGACACTGCGGGACAAGGGCATCCTGATGCCGTTCATAGTGCAGTAACAAAGTGAGGGACTCCTGTAGAGGCTGGCCCGGTTAACAGGGTCCCTCCTGTACCCTAGAACCGTGACAACTACATCCGCTCCTGCAAGCTGCTGCCTGATGGCCGGAGCCTGATCGTGGGGGGCGAGGCCAGCACGCTCTCCATCTGGGACCTGGCAGCCCCCACGCCGCGCATCAAGGCCGAGCTCACCTCCTCTGCCCCCGCCTGCTATGCCCTGGCCATCAGCCCCGATGCCAAAGTCTGCTTCTCCTGCTGCAGTGATGGCAACATCGTGGTGTGGGACCTGCAGAACCAGACGCTGGTCAGGTGAGCCTGGGGCAGGGCTGTGGGGGCTTCTCAGGCCAAAGACCCTCAGTCCCCTCCAGGGCATCTCCACCCCTTGTTGCAGTCTAACCCTGGTCATGGGACAGTCCCTGTCCTGGCAGCAGGGATGTCTCCTCGATGCTGGGTGCTGCCACACTGCAGGCACCGGCAGTCCTGACGGCCGTGCCCTTGGCCCCTTCGTCCCCCTCATTCCCAGGCAGTTTCAAGGCCACACGGATGGTGCCAGCTGCATTGACATCTCTAATGATGGCACCAAGCTGTGGACAGGGGGGCTGGACAACACAGTGAGGTGCTGGGACCTGCGGGAAGGGCGTCAGCTGCAGCAGCATGACTTCAGCTCCCAGGTAGGTGCTGGACCTGCCGAGAGCACCACGGGGCTGGCCAGGACCTGCCAGGAGCACCACAGGGCTGGCCAGGACCAGCTGTGTTACTGCCTGACTCTCTTTCCCTGCAGATCTTCTCCCTGGGGTACTGCCCGACAGGAGAGTGGCTGGCGGTGGGCATGGAGAGCAGCAACGTCGAGATCCTGCATGTCACCAAACCAGACAAGTACCAGCTGCATCTCCACGAGAGCTGTGTCCTCTCCCTCAAATTCGCCTCCTGTGGTAGGTACCCCCTGTCCCAACCCCTGGGCTCTGCAGCCTCACGGACACAGTCTCCTCTCCCAGCTGTGTTGCACTGGGGGCAACACTGGCTCTGGTGGCCTGCTCAGGGAAGGGGTGTCTGTCCCTCCTGGAGCAACACCCATGGCTGGACCCTGAGCTCTGTTGTCCCGGGACTCCACTTTGTGTTCCATAAAGCCGCCCTTTGGCCAACAAGCACAGAGACATTGTCGCTTTGTCCCCACCTTGTGTTACGCAACCCAGGCATGATTTGCTGCAGGAATCCAGTGGCTGGGCCTGGCTTGGTGACACGATGCTCCTCTTTATCCCTTCTATCCTTCCTGCAGGGAAGTGGTTCGTGAGCACGGGGAAGGACAACCTGCTGAATGCCTGGCGGACGCCCTACGGAGCCAGCATCTTCCAGGTTCGAGGCCGGTACAACCAGCGGGATTGGGCCTGAAGGGAGATGGTCCTCGGGGCAAGGCTGCCCCGAGCTGGGGCTGCCCCGAGCTGGGGCTGCTCAGTGCCACCCAGCTGTGCATGTATCTTAGCAATAATGAGCCCCGTCAGCAGCCCCTGTAACTTCTCTGGGCACAGGGCTGGGTCCCGAGGGGTGGGAGTAGGATCTCCCAGGGAGTAGGAACTCTCAGGGAGTTGCTCTGGGGCTGCTTCTTGCACTTACCCCCCTCCCCTTCTCTCTCCAGTCGAAGGAAACCTCCTCGGTCCTCAGCTGCGATGTCTCCACAGATGACCAGTTCATCGTGACTGGCTCAGGGGACAAGAAAGCTACAGTTTACGAGGTCATTTACTGAGCATGGAGGAGATGCCAACTGGGGGGAGGGCTCATGCCATGTGGACAGGCGGACGTCCCTGTGGACAGACGGGTGGGCTCTACCTGCCCTGCTGCTGACTTCCCAAAGAATGTGCAGCCCGTGGCATCCAAGCTGGAGGAGAGCGGCGAGGGGCGGAGGGGGCCCTGGGCCCACGGCCACACATCACGCTGGGCTGGGAGGTGGCGGCTGCTGCTCGGGGTGAATTTCCTGGGGACTTGCTCCTTGTTTTGTTCTTTATTTGTTGGTTTGTTTCTAAATCTGGACTGTGGGGTGGGTGGGGGG
>VZZY01013196.1:0-17717 GCA_013400335.1 Eurystomus gularis | reverse complement strand
TCTGTTGTTAAGGCTCTGGGCCAGGCTACGGAGGATGGACTCTGTCCTCATCTCCCTCTGTGCACTCCCAGGGTGTATTTAATAATAAAAACAAACAAACAAAAGCACATCTGGGCCTTGTCCTGGGCAGCAGCCTGGCTGCTCTGTGGCCAAGGGATGGAGCCAGGTGAGAATGGGGCAGGAGCATTGTCCCCTTCGGCCGCCCCAGCTCGCTGCCCTTCCCCTGCCCACCGCCGGGCAGGGCTGGTGCCACTCTCAGCCGCAGGCAGGGCCGTGGGGCTAGCAGCAGGACAGCCCTGCCTGCTCTGCCGCTCGGCCCTGTGCCCGCTGGAGAGCAGCGGGGCCGGAGCGCTGCGGCTGCTGTGCTGGGTGTCCCTGGAGCAGGGGAGAAGCTGGCACTGGAGGAAGCAGTTTTCGAAGGAAATGAGATGTGAGCAGTCGGCGCTGGCTTATCGGGCTGGCTGCCCGCCAGAGCTGCTGTGGGGGAGGCGGGGATGGTGTTGAGCGCCTTGGAGCACAGCCCGCCGGCAGCGGCCACGGCGAGGGCTGGCAGGGAAGCAGCAGGCAGCCAGCAGCGGCCACAGCAAGGGCCGGGAGGAGAAGCAGCGTGCCAGGGGCTGTGGGGCAGCAGCCACCATGTGCTCCTGCCCTGAGCCCAGCATGAGGCACAGCTTGTCCCGGGCTGGGGCTGCTATGGGAGGGCAGCTCTGCCATGGTTGGAAAGGCCTCGCCAGCGCTGCCAGCTGTGGGAGGGTGGGGACCCCTCCAGCCACCCCTCATGGCCCAGTTGTTGCCGTTGCTGGGAGCGAGCCCAGCCGAGGTGACCCCCCCCGCTCCCTCCTGGTGAGGGCTGTGGGATGGGAGCAGCTCCTGCTTCTGCCCACCCCCATCGCAGGACCTTGCACCCTGGGAGGGCACAGCTGTAGGTGCCATTTCAGGGCCTCCGGGGCTGGTGCTCAGCTTCTGGGGACAGGTTTCCCTCAGCCCTGCCCTGAGATGAGCCCCTGGCCCACCACCAGAACAGCCACGCTTTTGTTCCTTTTTATTAGTAAGGGATTGAAAACACAGTTAAATACATTTATTTACTGGTAATTTACAGCTGTTTGTGCAGCAGAAAGGGGTTGCCGTTAAATCAGTAGCAGGATCAACACTATCCATCACTCGGCCTCACCTTGGTCTCCAGCCCTGATGGACAGACAGGCCGGAGGATGCTCAGACTGGCCCCTGCCCACCCCCAGCTTGGGGGGACACCCGGCCATGAGCCCTCGCCCCCAGCGCTCCCCTTCACCTCTGCGATGCATTGGGCAGGGAGTGGGACCTGGGCCCTGGCCTTCTTTTGGTGGCTGAAAGGTGAGGAGGAAGGAGAGGAGGGCTGTGGGAGAGCTGGTCCAGCACTGGAGCATCCACCAGCGGCAGCAGCTGTGGGCAAGGGCTGGCCCTTCCCCAACAGATGGGGTCTCAGTACACCACCTCGTACACCGTGGCCTTCTTGTCACCAGAGCCCGTAACAATGAATTTGTCGTTGACGGAGATGTCACAGCTCAGCACCGACGAGGACTCTTTAGACTGAAGGTGAGAGGTGAGGGGTGAGGGTGGTGGTGGTGGCTGAAGCTGCCATCAACCACCCCCGGGCCCTGTCCAAATGCCTCCTGCGCACCTGGAAGATGCTGGCTCCGTAGGGCGTCCGCCAGGCATTCAGCAGGTTGTCCTTCCCCGTACTCACGAACCACTGTCCTGGGGCAGGAGACAAAGTATGTCAGCATTTGGGACTGCGCTCAGGGGAGCTGATGATGGGGGGGGGCGGGCACACTAAAAGGACCCCTTGGGAACTATTTACAGCCCAAGCAGTAAACATGGTGCTTGCCTACCACAGGAGGCGAATTTGAGGGAGAGGACGCAGCTCTCATGGAGGTGCAGCTGGTACTTCTCGGGTTTGGTGACATGCAGGATCTCGACGTTGCTGCTCTCCATGCCCACCGCCAGCCACTCTCCTGTCGGGCAGTACCCCAGGGAGAAGATCTGAAGGGAGAGACAGAGTCAGGCAGTAACATGGCTGGTCCTGGCCAGCCCCGTGATGCTCTCGGCAGGTCCAGCACCTACCTGGGAGCTGAAGTCATGCTGCTGCAGCTGACGCCCTTCCCGCAGGTCCCAGCACCTCACCGTGTTGTCCAGGCCCCCTGTCCACAGCTTGGTGCCGTAGTTAGAGATGTCAATGCAGCTGGCACCATCCGTGTGGCCTTGAAACTGCCTGGGAACGAGGGGGACAGAGGGACGGAGGGCACGGCTAGCACCCCTACCCTGCGCCCTCAGCCGCCTGCCATGGTCTCACCTCACCATGGTCTGGTTCTGCAGGTCCCACACCACGATGTTGCCATCACTGCAGCAGGAGAAGCAGACTTTGGCATCGGGGCTGATGGCCAGGGCATAGCAGGCGGGGGCAGAGGAGGTGAGCTCGGCCTTGATGCGCGGCGTGGGGGCTGCCAGGTCCCAGATGGAGAGCGTGCTGGCCTCGCCCCCCACGATCAGGCTCCGGCCATCAGGCAGCAGCTTGCAGGAGCGGATGTAGTTGTCACGGTTCTGCGTTGGAATTACAGGGAACAGCGCGAGTGAAGAAGGAGCTGATCAGTGTGTGGTGGGTGTGGGAGATGAGTCTCCTTTTCTCATCACAAACATGAAAGGATCTTCCATCCCCCTCCATTGTAACAGGGGCACCTTCCCCTTCCCAGCCCTCACAAAATGCCTTTCTGCTCCTCCTCCTCACCAGACAGTCCAGCTGGGCCACGGCCGTCTTGGTGCCTGGCTGCCCCACATCCCACACCTTCACACAGCCCTTGCCCCCCGTGTAGACATGCTGCATGGAGTTGCTGATGGTGACGGCGCAGACCACCTCGCCGTGGGTCAGGGTGTGGAGCTGCCGCGCGTGCCGGGGGATGCCAGAGCCGATGAGGGCGTCGGGTGGGAAAGGCACCGGCTGCATCTGTCCATCGGCGCTGACGTGGAAGGAGTAGGCGCTGGAAGAGAGCAGAAGAGAGGAGTGAATAATCCCCGCGGGACCCTGAGCGCAGGAGCTGACCTTGCCTGTTAGCCACGGTCAAGCCAGGTGGAAGGTGTCCAGTGCACGCGGGCTAATGAGGGATATCATTAACCAGCTCCTTGTTACTGCTGGCTGCCCCAAATGAGAAGGCAGTTTTGTACTCAGAAGCAGAGAGAAAGTCCAGCCAGGCCCTCCCCTAAACCTGCTGGGTGTAGAAATGAGCCCTGAGGAAGGAGAACCCCTCCCCCCCGGTGCCCACCCCAGGCTGCCTGGCTTAGCTGTTGCTGCCCACCCTCCCTGCAGCCCCCACACACGGCCACAACTTACGGTTTCCCTCCAGGGATGGTGGAGAGTGAAGATGAGATGGTGGAAGCCCTCAGGTGAGGGTGCGACTCAAAAGCCACCTGCACAGAGCAAAGGGCACATGGAGGAGACCCAAGGCTGGGCTCGTGCCTTTCCCCACGTGCCCCGGGATGGGGCCAGCCCAGCTTTGCACGGGGGCCCTGCCTCCTGCTTCCTCCACATGCAAGTGACAGAGGCAAAACTGGCTCCCAAAGGCCCAGCTACAGCCTTTCTTCTGCCTGCGCCCATGAGCTCGTTGCAGCAGCACAGATACTGCACGTCTGGGACGGTTGGGGACAGGCGGCAGAGCCAACGTGAGCCTGTCCCTCGGCAACTTACCATTGGGGACCGGCCGTACATCATGGCGCTGCTGACCTGAGGCGAGAGGTGGATGCCCATGTACATGCTGGGGGCTGGGAGCTCTCTGTTGAGGGTGGCGTGAGGCACCATCCCAAAGGAGGACGTGTAGGGGCTGGACATGCTCAGCGGGCTGCGGAGAGCTGCACAAGGAGAGACCTGCTCACTGGCCCTGGCCAATGTGTGTAAGCACCACCCAAGGGCACGCACATGTGGCAGAAGCCAGGTAGCAAGAGGCAGCCTCACCTCTGCCCCAGGTCCCACCAAGCCTGGCGTGACCCAGCAGATCAGGAGGAAGGCAGGTAGGTCATGGATTGGGAGCTAAGGGGCAGCCCCTGAGTCCCATCAGTCACGGACCCAGGATGCAGATGCAGCACAGGCGATGAAATGGCTCCATCTCTCCAAAGGATGCACCACAGGCCAGCCGCTAATCCCCCGCAACCCTCATCTCTGCTGCCATCGCCTTTTCTGTCCTGGCCAGGCCCAGTTACCTGCAGTTGATGGCTAAGTGGCTCTACCTCCAGGGTTTCGATAGTTTATTGGAATTGATTCCAATTCAATTTTTGCTAAACTGCTGTAATTTTCTAGCCCAGACAAGGGCTTGTCTCCAATTTTGGCACTATTTCTCCCTTGGGCTAGCTGTCCTAATGCCATCACCTCCTGGTCCCTTTGGCTTGACAGCGGCCAAGCTGTTCCAGAGACCTCTTCCCATGGCTTCCCTAAATGGGAAGAGGATTTCTTCAAGGAAACTGAGGCAGGAAAAGGGAGTGTGACCAGTTCAACATCAGCCACCACTGAGACCCCTACTGAGCCCTCATCCCACTGCCTTGTGCCTTCAGAAGGGAGCAGCCATTGACAGGGTGTGTTGGGTCAGTTGGATCTTGCCCCAGGTCTCTGCAGTACCCAATGCACACAGACTCTCACCCCTATGGAGGTCTCAGCTACACAAGGCGACCAGCCACGTCCCGGCCTCCTGCATCCCCGTGTGCTGGTGGTGGCGGCCCTTGGCCACCTCTCCTAGCCCCGCAGCCAAGCCCTGAAGCACGTGGCTTTGCATAGCAACAGCAAAATGACAACTTGTCAGAGAAAAATGATGCTCTCCAGACAAAGCACCTGCCCGCTCCGAACACCTGTAGCAAAGAGCTCCGCACTTCGACACACCACCTCTGCCAGGAAAGCAGCAGTTGAGAACATGGTAACTGCTCACAGACACACACGTTGGCCATGGCTCATACATTTGATTATGAGGAGCAAAACACCCCCCCAGCTCTGCTGATGGGACCTCATCCTGCCTGCCCCATGGCACCATCCGCAGTGAAGACACCCCCCGCCCTGCCATCCCCTGACACTCACTGATGGTGTCGGTGGCTGGTGCCTTGGCGGGGGGCTGCCAGAGCAGGGCGGCTGAGCTGGGCCCGGGGCCGGGCGTGAGGGAGTCACGGGGCGGCGAGGCAGAGCAGGGCTTGGCAGCAGCAGCGCTGGCCGGACGATCGGTCTGGGCAGCAGAGGGAAGAGCAGCCTCAGCAGGGGACCGCTGCCCCAGTGAGCGATCCCCAGCACCCTCTGCCTGCCAGCAGCCCTGAACCAGGCGGGAGGGGAGTGGGGCACCACGAGGCACCGCTCCTGGAGAGAGCTGGATGGACTCAGCTGTCCTGGGCCTGATACCCTCTCCCTTCCTCCTTTGCACCTTGCACCTTTCCCACGGCGTGGAAGGACCCCATGTGCCCCCTTGGATGCAAATGCCAGGGGCAAGCCCCGGGTCACCCCAAACTGCCGCTGTCCTGCACCCCTACAGGACCCTGCTGCTGGCACAAGGCCCCACGGGGCCATTCTGCAGAGATTTGCTGCTCTCCCGTGTGAAATCCCTCCTGTGCCGGGGGCATTCCCCTCCCCAGCCTGTGCGGAGCAGGATCAGGAGGACGCCTGGGATGAACCAGCCTCTCTGCTCCTCACAGCTATTTCATTCCTTTCTTTCTTTCTTGCCTCTCTTATTTCTTCCTTCTTTTCTGCCTGGGGATTTTGTCGACACCAGCAAAGGAAAAAAAAAAAATTAATAACAGAGAAAAGCTATGTGCTGCGCCGGCAGATTGCTCAGGGCGCTTTGTCTGCTCTAATCCGATTGTGCTGGGGAGCTGTCGCTTGCTGCTCCCATGGCCCCCGCCAGCTCCTGAACCCGGGGTGGTGGGGATGCAGCAAGGATGCAGCGGGGATGCAGCGCGGATGCAGCGCCTTGGTCCCTGTGGTGGCTGGGAGGGCAGAAACATCCCTCCCCCTTCCTGCACACTGATGTTTCAATCTGAGCATTGGGCTGGTGCCTGGCAAGGAGGAAGGGGGATAAAAAAAAGAAAAATCGATTGATGAGAGCAGCTCTGGGGAATCCTGCAGGCAGGCGGGTGGAAAATACCTGCAGAGCCAGGGCTCTGCCCAGATGATCTGCCTCCTTCCGTGGCACAGACCCTGCTCCCAGCGCTGGGGTGGGTACCAAGCGCTCAGCACTGGCCTCTCTCTGCTCACCTCTGGGCTGTGGCAGATGGGCCACGGGGAAATTCGGGGCCATGTCCCCAGCCCCGCTGCCCACCCCCAGCCTGGGCTGCCCACACTGCTCCCTACCAGACTCTGGTCCTTTGGCTTGAGCGGCGTCGTGCTCCGGCTGGAGGCAACAGAGGCAGGGCTCTGGGGCATCTCTCGGTGTGCTGCTGGGAGCCGACTGCTGGGAGCGTGGCCGGGGCTGCCGGGCTCCGATGGGGGGTCCTGGGGGAAGAGAGAGTCTCTGTAGAGTGGGAAACGCCGTCACTCTGCGCAGGGGCCCCACAGAGCCACCCCCAGGGCCAAGCCCAGCAGGACCCCAAGCCCTATCTGCTCCCCGTTGTCTGCCAGGTGAGCTGCATGTCCAGCTGCTTGCCATCCTGCATTTCCCTGAGTGGCATCAACAAGGAGCACCCGCCCAGAGGCCTCAGCTCTGCTCCACAACCCCTGGATGAGAAACCTCCTTGATCTTCTTCTTCTTTGAACAAAATCAGAGGTGACAGCAGATTCAGTGGATGCTGGTGGCCACGGACGTCTTCACGAGGGACGGCAACCAGCACACCCAAGGAACCAAGAAAGGGCCTCCTAGCAGCTCCTCGACAGCATTTCAGAGGCAAGGCCACCCATCAGCTCTTGCACTGCTGTAACCATTCAATTAGGGCTATGATTTTTATCACCATAATTACACCCATGAGCAGCTTTTATAAGTGTCATTTTCTGAAGCAAGCCCTGCTGATGTTCCTTTCAGGCCTTGCATTTTATTGGGAAGTGGCAGGAGGAAAAAAAACAAACCCAAACCAAACACGTGTTGTCCCTCCTCCCAGTCTTCCAGGGGAGGAAAAGGGATGTCCCCAAAAACATCATCTCTGCCAAGAATAGCTGGGGCTGGGATCAAGTCCTGCAGTATCTGTCGTGGTGGCCAGGGAAGGTTGTATCAGAAGCATCTGGTAATTTGGTTGTAAGAGACTGAAATTCAGTGCACCCAAGACACGGACAGGGGCTCAGTGTGTTACAGTCAAGGCTGCTCTAAAGCACCGTACGAGACCACCCGGAGTGGGGCTGGTGGGGCCGGACTGGGTCCAAGGCGTGCTGCAAGCTCTGCCAAAGGCAGCACAGCACGTCTGCCAGCTCCTGCCGCCTCCACTGACCGGCCTGAACTTCTAGCAGCAAGCCCAGCTCCTGGGGGCTCTCACCCCAGCTTATCAGCGTCCCCATATGGGATCCTGACGGAGCGGGGCCAAAACAGGATTGTGAAAAGGAGCCAAGTCTGTGGCCGGAAAAGCTGAGCCCTGGCTGGCACAACCTTCAACCTGAAGCACTGCAGATTGGAATCGGTCTTGGCTGGCATGAACACGTCAGAGCAGGGCTGGCACGTGTCCTGGCTGGCTGCTCCTGCACAGCAGCAATGACCCAAAATCTGAGGAACCCCAAAGCTCAGGAACCAGAATCCTAAACCTGATGACTACAGCTTGAGCTGGATACCCTGCAAGTCTTCAGCATGCCCTCGAGGGTTCATCTCACCTCATCCACCACAAGGTTGTAGTCACTCTTGTCCCCATCGCTATCCTGCAAGGAGGGGAGAAACCCAGAAAAGCTCAGTCAGGAGTGGGAGAGGCTGGATCAAACTCTGCCCCCCAGGACCCCAGCCAGCAGAGAGACCCCATTTCTGTGCAGCTGGGGCAGGCTCAGAGCTCCCCAGCCAGCCCATCTCCCACGACCAAGTTCTTTGGCACACTCACATAGTGCCCCGGCAGGTCCTTTTCCTCCTGCTTCCGCTTCATCCCGGTGCCTCCTGTCCGCTCCTCATCCTGCAGGCTCTCAGGAGGGGAAGCAGAAACACTCTGAGCCAGAGAGATGGAGAGGAAGGCTGTGAGCTGGTGGGACAGCAGCCAGTCTGCAAAGCCCTGCCAGCCCTGTTCCTCTCTGGAGGAGACCTGCCCTGCTGCTGGCAGCACCCACCAGTGTCCAGCACCAGTCAGCCACCTGCACAACCTGACCCACGACCAGTTTGGGGGCAGGGGTCCCTTCCCCACACCAGGCAGGGGTCAGAGCTAAAGGGAGAGGCACGACTCTCCCCATCCATGCAGAATCCTGTGGCATCCCCTTACTGGCATCCCATGCATCCTTGGTCAGGAATCCTTCAAGACCGATGTGTGCTTGGAGCAGAGATGGGGTTTAGTCTGGCATTTTAAGCAAGGCTGGAGAAGATACTTCCAGACCCCTGAGTTCTAGCACAGATTCATCCATTCAGCTCTGACGGGGCAGAGAGAAGGGAAGCAGACGGGGACCATCCCTGAGGGTTGGCTGCCCACAGTCTCCTGGCATGGACAGAAGGCACGGGTGCATTTTTAGGGTGCTCAGAGACTCACCTGCACGCAGCCCCAACACTCCGTTACCTCTTTTTCCCAGCTTGGCCCCAGAAGAACCTCTGTCCACCGCTCACCTCTCAAACCTAGCCAAGCACCATGCCCTCAGCTCCTTCCCAGGGAGACCACAGCTGGTCTATCAGCCCATCACCTCAAAACCACCTCCATCACCATCTCCATCAGCCCATCACTGCCTTCACCCCGGCAAAGCATCTCCCTGGGCAGGAGGAAGAGGGACAAAACAAAGCCCTGCCCAAACCCTAAAGCCCCAGGCTCCCTTTCCTTGCCGGAGCAGAGGGGTGGGCCACAGGGCAGGGGGCAACAGCCCCAGCCGGCAGATGAGCCTGCAGGGATGGGGCTCGGGCAGGCAGGGCTGCACGAAGGGCTGCACGAAGGGCTGCACGAAGGCAGGAGCCGAGCGGCAGCATCCCCAGCGCGGCTGGAGAGCAGATCCGCCCCTCCGGGAGATAACAAGGCATGGCGGAGTGGAAAATCCCCACTGGAGACACGCTCACTTCACCTTAACCCTGTCGCTGCAGGGGCCAGCGAGCTGGGGAGCAGGACGAATGTCCCCTCCCGAGATGCTGCCGGCAGCAGTGGGGGTGTCTCAAACGCCCCCCACCCCACGCTTGCTGCTCGAAGGACGAGAACGCACCCAAGTGATGTCTGCCCACCGCCCACCCACAGCCCCCCGCTCTCCTGCGAACCAGAGGAACACCAGCATGGCACCAGTGCCCGGAGCTGCTGCCCTTCCTCCCAGCGCGGCCGGGGAGCTTCGGCCGGGGCAGTTTCTGGGGCTCATCTCCCCGACCTTCCCAGGGCTGCTCTGCGGAGCTGTTCGTGCTGGGGGTCAGGGGGAAAATGCCCCATCCCAGGGCTCCCACACGGCCGATTGTTTCCAGCACAGTAGGATTAAAAGCCTCCACAAATAACCCCAAGCACAAAGGATGCTCCCTGTGCCCTGAGTGCTCTCTGGAGCACACACCCCGGTAGATCCGGGGTCGCAGGGGTGCTCCATACTGCACAACACAGGGACCGTCTCTCCCTCCTCCTCTCCTAGCTGACTGGAGGCCTGTGAAGATCAATGCCAATTCCTCCCCAATGGAGGGGCTCGTTAACCCCTCCTTCCCCTGCCTGTGCCAGGAGCTGGAGCTCCAACTTACTGCAGCCACCGAGCCAGGGAGGCACAGATGTGGGACCCATGACAGGCTGGGAGGGGTATCTTAAAAGGGTTGCAGAGGGGCTGGAAGCACTGGGTTTAGGTAAGGAGACCTGTTCAGCCTGTTTCCTAAACTGGAAACTCCTTGAAAAGGACAGAGATGGTTATTTCGGGAGCAGCCCTTGACCTTTAGATCCTTGCATCAGCAAAGACTCTGAATTGAGGTGGCCCAGAACCTTCAGCTACAAAACCCAATGCAAGCACAGCCCATCCAAGCCAGCAAAGCAAAGGGAACAGGGGCTACAATAAGCAGAGACTCTCTGTCTTATATCCTCTGCTCAGATGTTCTCCCGGACTCCTCTACATCCCTACGCACACATATCCGCCACTTGGCTGCTCCCACCCTCCACACTGCAGCTGGATTTACTCTCCAGCCTGCGCTACCGTGGAGTTCAAACGCGGCTCTGTTCCACCCTAGACACGGCTGCCTTTCAGCGCTGCCTCCCCGTGCGTGTGCCAGCGGAGCGGAAGCCAGCCCAGGTGCAGGAGCAGGTCTGGAGCTGGTGCGTTCCCAGCCCTGAGGCTCAGGCTGGGTTTGCACGTGCTGTGCTGGTCTCCAGAGGGAATGTGGGGCAGAAGCTGGGCCTTGCTCTGGGCCAGCAGCAGAAGGGCTGAACACTTCACCCAGGATAAAAAAGGGTGGGAATTGCCAGCTGGATGTGGGTCAGGGCCCCCTTCATTAGGTTGGCCTGGATGGAGGCTCTTTCTAGCCCTTGAGGAAACCAGCTCCATTGAGAAACAGGGATGACCCCCAAATTCCTCAAATCCAGAGACTTGGCCCAACCCTGTGCTGCCTGCAGGAGAGGGCAGAGCTGCCCCAAGCCCCTCTCCCCACCTACCCCCAGCTTCGTGCCTTGCCCTTACCTCCTGGCCATGCTGAGCCCTTGCAAACTCAGCACCCATGGGAAGGCCAGTCCTGGCAGCCTGTCACCTCAGTCACCTTGTGCACAAATTCAGACAGCCTTGGACAGCCTTGAAAGGTGACTCAGAGAGGCAGGGGAAGATGCTCTTATCCACAGAACTGGGGAGGAGGGGGGAGGAGAGGAGCCCACACATCAGGAGGAATGAATGGGAGGCCCAGAGCCCGCAGCCGCAGGAGAGCAGAGTGGCAGGGCTGTGGTGCAGAAGGCACCAGCCCAGACCTGCTCTGCCCGCAGCGCTGCCTCCCCTCCCCACGGAGCCCCATGAGGTGCCAGCGAAGCCCCAGCCCCTTGTGCTGCAGCGCAGCCTCACAGTCTGCCACCAGACAGGGCACAGCTCAGCTACTTCCAGCTGTTTGCTTTGAAAAGGTCAGGAAACAAAACATTCCTGGAAATCCTACTGGGAGCACTTGCCAAGGGAGCTGGCTGCAGCCCCTGTGCCTGTCTATGCTGCCCCAAAGCTGCCCCAGTGCCCTCCTCGCAGCCGGCCTCCCCTGGCACCCGCAGCCGTCCCCAGGAGCCAGCAGATGCTGGAGATGCTCAAGGTGACTCTGGGGGCTGGCAGGCTGCCGGGCCAGGTCCATGCAGGGAAGGCCTGTCCACTTGCCCATGCACTGAGGCCGCTGGCCCGGCCAGAGCCAGGCATGCCGGCACAACTTACCCGGCTCGGGGAGCGCTCTGGAGCCCAGGCAGCAGCAGGGAGAACATCCGGGCAGGTCCGTGTCAGGAGGCAGAGGAGAGGAGAGGAAGAGGCTGTTAGTGCAGAGGCTGTGCCTCAAGTACCCGGGTAGGGAGGTGGGCTCCGCAGGGCAACATAGGAGGAGACAGCAGGACACGGGCTGAAAAATCACACCTCATTTCCCACTTTGCCCATCTGCAGCATGGATTCTCTGATGTCTAATAGGAGGTGAGCACATCAGTCTTCCTCACAGAAGCCCTGTCCATCCACCTACTTTCAATAAATTCACTCTAGCTTCAGAATGTCTTCCCTGGATGTGGTGACAGGTCCAAGGCTGCCAGGAGAGGACCAGCCAGCCAGCCAGCCAGCTGAGACCTCCTGAGTCACACTCATCCTACTTCCTTAGGAACCATGCTAAAAAGCCCTGCTTGGAAACCCTCTGAGGCTTTTTGACACGCACAACAAAACAGATCCACCTCCCTGAGCTCAGGGAAGAAGTATCAGGCTTTCAGTGCAAACCCAAGCATGGGATTATGGGCTGGGGTCTAACAACCCTTCCTGGTTGATTTTCACTCTTAAGGATCACAGCAGCATTTGCAAAGAACAAACTCATCCCAGTCTGTGTGGTCCAAGGGAGGCAGGGGGCACCAGGAGAGGAGGGACCCTGTTCAGGAGGCTGCTCCAAGGCTATGGTCAGCACGAAGCTGGGGAAAGGGGACAGAGATGGACTGGACACCTGCCACCAGCACTTCAGCTCTGGCTCAGCTTGGGCCGCGCCAGCTCTGGCTAACCATGGCAGAGCATCAGGGATTAACCCAAGCCATGTGTAGCACTTACTTTTTTAAAAGGCATTACTCTGGGTGGCTGTGCACCCTGTGCCACAGCCCCTGCCGCGGAGCATCTCTGGGCAGCCAGGCTGGAGCTGTGCTGGAAGCACAACCCGCCCGGGGCTCCGAGGGTTAAGCAGGCACAGCACAGACTGCTTTTCTCCTCTCCCGAGTTTGTTTTTCTCCTTCTGGGGAAGGCGATGGCCTTAAAGAAACACTGACAGGATTAAACCCGCAGACACCTGCGGACCAGGGTGCAAATCCAGCACTGACAGTTCCCTGCTGCTCTTTTCACCACCTTGAAATCTTACAAGTGGAAGAGAATCATTATGAAAATGCAACAAACCTTCCACTGCCCAGTTCCACTGCTACTGTTGGGTCCTGTCACAGCAGCATTTCCAGGCCCCAAATCAGGGACATCAGGAACAGCCAACACCTTCCCCAGGAGTCTGCAGAGGAGCATTACAGGGCTGCTACATCCTACAGTCTCCTTCCAGTCCACAGAGCTGCCCCAAGCCCTCGGTCTGTGCCTCAGTCCTATCAGCAAAACCACCCCATGCCTGCGCTCTGTGGAAGGTGACTTGAGCTCAGAGCAGCTTCTCCTTCGTGCAGCACTTCAAAAGCCACCAGCAAAGCTGGGTGGTGTTATTAATTTGGCCGAGGCCTGCCAGTTACATTCAGAGCACTGATTTAACGATGATTAAATATTGATGTTGTTTGTAAAGCACTTTGGTTCCTGACAGGAGGAGGCACCCATAAGGATGAGGAATTACTGCTGTTTACAAGGCACCACACACGCCGCAAGGCTTTGCTTTCTAAACTCCGTGCCACAGACACCTGGATCCCACAGCTACTACCAGGGGCTTGCAACAGTATTTTCCCTTGAAGTCTCACCTTCAGGCATCAGATCTTTACCTGGTGTACACCGTGGTGTAAACAGAGGTTTTCTCTGTGCTGGGGATCTCACGCCCTCCCAGCGGCCTCGTGGAGGGGGGACCCTCTTGCACTGGAAATATCCGGGGGAGCAGGAAGACCCGTGGGTGCACACACAGGTCCAGAGCCCTGCAGCCCAGCACCTGGGGTGCATATGCAGCCACTCCCCACGCTGCCGCACACCACCACTGCATGGCAGCTGTTCCCCTGGTCAGAAATAGAGCCAGCCTCCCAGGGCTGCAGTTATTTAATTAGCTGGATCTGCCATTCTCAGTGCCTGCCGCTCCCCTTGGCCCCAGGCAGCAGCTTCCAGGCATTGAGGAGCCCCAGGAAA
Source organism: Eurystomus gularis (assembly GCA_013400335.1). Lineage (NCBI taxonomy): Eukaryota > Metazoa > Chordata > Aves > Coraciiformes > Coraciidae > Eurystomus > Eurystomus gularis. The sequence continues at coordinate 4,180 of VZZY01013196.1, read as the reverse complement.
CAGGCAGAGCAGGCAGCAGGATCCCTTCCAGCACTGCCTGTGCACCCCTGGGATGTCTGACCCGGCCAGCCTGTGAAGGGTTAATCCAGCTGTGCTCCTTCCCCTTACCTCTGTTCTCCCCATCCTGGGCCACTCTGTCCTCCTTGGTGGCCAGCTGGGATTGTGCCATCAATGCCCCTGAGAGGGCCAGGAGCCCCGAGGTGCCGCTGGCCCCGAGGCTAGAGGGCTGCATGCTGGAGGGGTGGGGTGTCAGCGGGATGGGGGATGCATGGTGGGAGAGGTGCTGAAGCTGCTGCTGCTGAAAGAGAAAGAGCAAATGGTCCTTGACGCGGGAAGAGACAGCGCAGCCATGCCCAGCACCCTCAGCTTCCCTCACCAGCCGCGACGCAAAGCGCAATGGGATGAGACAACAAGGAGAGGACAGGATGGGAACGGAGTTGCTGAGGCTACACAGGCCAGGTCACACCACATGCCCCTACCACCCAGGACACCTCAAGCACCACGAGCCCAAGCCACGGCTCTGCCCTGCTCTGCTCAGCACTACACAGCCAAAGGGATCCCAGAGGCCACCCACCGCCTTCGGGACATAGTGGAAAACCCTCTCACTGAAGGGCACCAGCCCTGGGCTCACTGAAGCAGTAAGGACTCTGGCTTCCCCCACCACAGCACTGCGTGGTCTTAACCCCTGAGCAGTAAAGAGCCTTCACCTGTGGCCGGTGTTTGGGACTCACCCCAACAATACTGTTCAGCTCCCCCATGGTCACCTGCTTGGCCCGCTCCACAGCCTGCAGGACCTGCTGCTGGTGCTGGGAAGGAAGAGCACAGGGAGGTCACACTGTGCTCCTGGCTGGAGGGACCCCACGGCCCTGACATGCCCCAGCCCCCCAGGGCTGCGCAGCCCCCTCTCCTGTCCCTCCAGCCCAGGTACCGAGGTTTTCCCTTCCCAAACCTCCCGTTGTTCAGGAAGGACTCAGGTTCACTCCTTCAAAAGGACTTTGAGAGAAGCCCGAGCAGTCGGGTGCACATCCTCTGCTTCCCCTCTTACCTCCTGCGTCAGAAAAGGTATAATCTGGGCGCAGATGGCACTCAGTCTCTTGACAATCTCTGCCTGAAAGAGGAAGCAGGAATCACCAGGGACTGGAGAGCTCTGAGCCCCATCCCGTCCCCTCCCGCAGAGGAGAGGGCAGCCAAGCGTCCTGCAGACACAGCAGCCTCTGCGGAGGAGTTAAAACGCTCCCCACCAGCACCCACTCACCGTAAATCCTCCTGCTGCCTCTGCGTCCCTGCTGGGATTTCCCAAGCTGCTGCCAACTGACGACTCTGCCCAGGGCTGTGGGACCCTCCCAGGCTGTCAGGTCCCCCCAGGCACATGGGAGGGAACCTAAATCCTTCTGTGGATCCAGGCCAAGCTGAGCTGGGCTGTCAGTCTTTCACAGCCCAGCTGGCTTTGCTCAGCCCAAACCCATCTTGGCTTTGTGGGCTGCCGCTCTCACAGCCAGCGGGCAGGCTGGCGGGAAAGGAGGGAGCTGAGCCACAAGCGCTGGCAGCGGGCCATGGCATGCTGCTCGCTCTCTCCCTGAACATCGGACTCAAAGCCAGCAGGAGAGCAAGGAGGATGCAAAATTCACACAAGCGAATTCAGCCCTCTCACATTGCACCAGCAAAGCCCTGTGAGGCCCTGACAGCGGTACCTGCACTGCCCCTCCACCCTGCCCGGAGCAGGAGCCCCCGCTGCCACCCCTGCAAGGCCTGGGGCCAGCCGGCAGCTCGCCCTGCTCTGGGGAGCGGAGGCACCGAGACCGTATCTGTCCCCTGCCCAGCAGTGGGGAAATGCAGAGGACCTGGAGTGTCCTCTCCTTGGCCTGTGGCTACAGACAGACCCACAGCCTGGCCACGACCTCACCGGGTAAGCAGCATTTCCCAAGGGAAGGGGCTGCGGCTTCCGGCTCAGGCTTTCCAAAGGGTAACTCACACCACCCAGAGAAAACTTGATCCCCCCCGCCCACTGCAAATCCAGCCTGGCACTGACCAGGGGGTTGGCTGCTCTGAAGTGTTTTCTCATCTCAGGTTTCCAGCACTCCCTGACAACATTGCAGGGAGGTCAAACCACTAACAAAGCCGGCAAAGAACAAAGGGAATATTTACCTGCTGAGCTCAAAGGCTGCCTGCACCCCGGGGGCACACTCGTGCCCACCAGCACCCTGCTCACCTGCAGGTCCCAGCTGCTGTGTCAGCCACTGCCCTGGCACCCACACAGGACTCCAGGGCCAAAGAATCCCCCACCCCTGTCCTCCAGACCTCCCCTGCCCACGCAGGGCCAGGAGCTGGAGCTGGGTGGGCCAGGGCTCCCTCTCCTTAGCCACTTGGCCATCACCTCTGTCAGAGTCCCTGGCCCTGTGTGGCTTGGGCCGCCCCTGGTTCCCAGTCCCATCCCTGGGTCCCAGTCCCACCGGAGCTCGGAGCACATGGGGATGGCAGGAACATGCTCATGGGCTCTACCACTCTTCCTGCTAACAAAAGGAGCAAACTCGGAGGGGCTGAGCCAGCTGGAGGAATATGGCAGTTGACTTGCCACTTTGTCAGGCATTGGTCCAAACTAATTTCCCTGGCAGAGAGCCCGTGATGACTAGATTGATAAATCTGAAGAGGGAAAGCAAATTAACGCTGGAACAAAAGGGGAACTAAGGAAGGGTGAAAACACTCCTCTGGCTTCAGGAAAGGAAAAGGGGATTAAAAAAAAAAGAAACGAAAAGAAAGACAATCCATTTGCCTCTGGGCTCCAGCTCCTGCTGTTTCCTCCACACTCCCCCCTTCATCTGGGGCCCCAGGGAACCATTGTGGGGAGGTACATTCGTAGGTGCTCTGGGATGGCAGGGAGGAGACCCTGTCTCAGGGCACCTGCCAGAACTCAGTAACTGCATGTCCTGACAACTGCTGAACCCCTTTGCAGACCAGTCCCTCACGCAGAGCCATGCTATGTCTCCCATGCTATTACAGCTCCACAGGGACGAGGTAGATCATTTTCCAGCAAGTCTCCACCCTTGGCCTGCTCCCCACCATCCCCTGCTGCTGGCATAGATCCCACCTCACTTACCTGCTTGTGCATTTCAATGTTCAGCCCGTAGGACATCTCATAGTACTGAGAGCAAAGTCACAACACAGTCTGGTTAGGAGCTGCCCAGGGCAACCGGCCCCTTCCCAACCCCTGCTCCTCCCAGCTGAGCTCCACCGCTGCTGCTGAGGGTCCCTGCTCCCCTCAGCCCACAAGAAAAGCTGCCCAGCACACCACGGGCCGAGCCCTATGCCACAAGCCTGGGACAAGGTAGGCAGCAGCCACCTTGTAAAACTGTTTAATGATTACACTGCAATTTCTGCATTAGTTTAAGCCCATTTCAAACATGTCAGCCCACCTCCAGGAACCCCTGCGCCTCTGGGATGTGGAAAGGGATCCCAGTTGGTGGGTGACAGGAACATGCCTGGCGATGCTGATAAAGCCTAGTACACCTCTGGCCTCACGGACATGGCTGTCATCATCCAGGGGATGAGAGTTGCCCAGTTTAGTTCTGTTTGCCTTTTGGACGGCATGATTTGGGTTCCCCCTTTCCCTAGAGGGGCTGGTAACACCAGATGCTGAAGGAGAGGGAATGCTGCTCTGGCTCTGCAGTTCCCATCCTCTTCCCTTCAGTCCCACAGCTACCCCACCTCCTGCCAGGGCTGCTGGAGGCCTGGCTCTGGCTGGTGCCCGGGTGGGTTGGTGCCAGGGACTGTTAACCCTGCACTGGCAACTGTGGAGGGCTCCTGCTCTGCTCCTTCTAAAGGCAGCTTCCCCTGCCACTCAAAACACCAACATTGGGGTATCACTTCCAAGAAACTCCCCCTTGGGAGAGAGACGAGGAGGAGGGGGGAGATCTCTTCCAAAGACCAACAGAAAAAGGAAAAAAAATAAGAGACAAAACCTATGGCACGATTCCTGGGCTGAAGCAGCAGAGTGGCAGCAGCCATCAGCAGAGGAGCCGGCCGTTGCTAGGAATAACGATTAACTCCTTCCTAACTCCCGCACCCCCAGCCCACCGCCCCGGCCAGACCCCAGGCAGGCGCTCCGCGGGCAGGGGTGGCTCGGGGCGACCCCGGCCCCTTTGGGCGAGCGGCTGAGCAGAGCCCCGGAGCCCGGGGCCTCACT